>JAAAKQ030504178.1:0-12562 GCA_010016005.3 Zanna intricata | reverse complement strand
CGAAAATAAAATAAGTTAATGTGTCATAATTAATTAAATAATTCTGTTTAAAAATATATATATATATATATATATATGGAAGTAACTATAACTGAAAACAATCATTAAATATATTTATTTTTAATTATTCTATAAAGATTATTTATTAATTTTGTTTTATCAAATCCTATTCCTTTTTACTTTCTTGTACGAAATAAAGGAAATATTGTGACCGTGAAAAATTTAGGTTTTCAGATTTCAACGGAAATATCTATTTTGACCATCCCTGAATCCATTTCGACTAGTTTCGGCGAGACGTCTGTACGTACGTATGTATCTAGCATAACTCAAAAAGATTAGCTGTAGGACGTTGAAATTTTGAATTTAGGACTGTTATGACATCCCTTTTGATTGAAATCGACTGGACCAAAAATGTCCGAAAAAGCTCAAAAACCAAACAATTTGGATTTTGGACTCTTTCTTAACTGCAATAATAATTCATATAGAGCTTTTCAACGGTGTATTAAATATATTTATTCTCAATTATTCTTAAAAGATTATGGATTCTGGAACCAATGAAAATAAGTGGTACTTATTTTCATTGGAGTCTATGGACTCCTTTTTTTTTTTAAATTTTTTTAATTTAAATATATTCCTCTGATTGAAAAGAAAATTAAAATAAATAATAATTCAATTATAACAAGAAAAAAAATATAAGTAGCTATTAATAAATTAAAATCTTGTAAATATTTAATTTAAAAAAAAAAAATGTGTTCATGTAATTTAATAAGCATACAAGAAAGTCATACAAGATTTGTATGACTTGTAATTTGAAAGCATACAAGAAATGTGGTATTGACATGGATTTTTTCATAAAATTTAAATCTCATCATTAGATGTTTTACCCTTTACATTAAATTTATGAAACATATCACCTGGATTTAGAGAGTTGGTATATTTGATATTTATACATGTAAATGACCGAATCTAATTTGTTAAATTAGATGCAAATTGGAGGAAGAGAGACTAGATAGATAAGAAAGAGATCTGGGAACATGAGAAGTGAAGATTCATCTGATAAAATATTTAAAGATTTTGCTAATAACTTACTGGATGACTGGTAGTAAAAGTTAGATGATAAGCTATTAAAACATTAAACAAGTAACATTAAAAAAATTACATTAAACATTAAACAACATTAAACATTAAAACATATATAAACATTAAACAACATTAAACAAATATATATATTTATTAAAAATAATAAAAATATATTGAAATGTGAAAGTTTATAATATATTAATCTATACAGTACCTGTCAATAATTTAAACTAAATCTGATTTAACATTTTGTACATTAATAAAAACAATGCCAACATTATACCAACCAAAGACCATAGATTATGTGCATTATAGAGGTATTATGGAGGCATTAAATATAATAAGGTGTGTTAGTTTACCGCTTCCGCTGAAATAGCTCGTATATGGACTCAATGAATTATTTGTCCCATTACCACAATTAGCAATTAGCGAGCAAATTTTAATTTTTTTTTTCGTAATAATGACTAAAAGTAATTAGGATCGAAAAGCACTTACTTAATGGAATAAAAAAAAACTGTTTGTGGGTATCGTGGCTATTTTGAATAAGCTTTACTAAATCCCCCTTCAATTTTAGTGATAAGACTGAACAAAACGTATACTAATGACTTACAATAATAATTTATTATATTATTGCTTTTTTCTTCTTCTTTCAAGATAACATTCTATCGGTAACATTGCTCTAGTTTTAGTCATCAAAATTAATAATTTTAGGTAATTCTGGTATTGCTGGTATGTACATCCAGATAAGAAATATTCATAGTTTTTTTTTACACAAAAAAATTATTCAGTTATTCTCTGAACGCTTTAAGTTATAAATAAAGTACAAGTCCTTTGCTTTATGTATTACAGCTAGTAAGCTGTTTTATAGTAATAAAACTACCTAGTAGTAATATACTTTTATATTTGTAAACTCCCCCTTTTTTTTTGCATCTCTTACTTTATGTATATTTATTTGCACCATTAGTTTTCACGCTCTATTTGCTTTAAATCCACGTGTTATTTTGCAGTAGGACTTAAGTATTCCTGCATGATTTTCATAATGCTAGTTCTTAATGTTACGGCACAACAATAGTATAATAAATATTTACATATATTATAATTAAATCTTTACTATTATGTAAAGTATAAGAGGGTTTTATTTATTCGGGATAAATAAAAAACTACCTGATCAATCGCAACCAAATATTTACCGATATTTCTTTGCATAAGTGACAAGGATTTTAAATATATTTCATCTCAGAAAATTTTGAAAAAAAAAAAATCTACAGTATATATTATAATATATTTGTATTAGTCTAGATATGCCGATTGAAGCACAAAATTTAATGTATTGTGAACTGTGAGTGGCTACCCCTGTGGGAGTTGGGTTTGAACTGAATGATTACGAATATCTAAAAACTAATTTGTAGATTTTTTGAAATTCCGAGTTTCAAGGATTAAAATGGATTTTTTGAATTTGTTTTGAAACCCTGATATTTTATTCATTTCTCGGAAAGGAATTAAAAATGATGATTTTTTTTTTTAAGTGGTGCGAAGGTATACGGCATTGTGGCTCAACCAACACATCCACTGTCACCGTAACTATATGCTGGCAGCACCTGCCTCCGGTCACTTGATTAAAAAACATAAAATAAAAAGTTTGACCGCTAAGGGAAACGCAATTAAACATATAGCGCGGTGAAGCTGCAATGGGAAGCTAGTATTGTAAATAGAAGTAAAACCTTTTTGTTTTATAACAATGGATGATTTGTCTAATAACGATGGATGATTTAATGGTTGGTTTACTTTTTCTTAGCCTTGATTCGTAGTTAAGCTATGTAGTATTTCAAAGATATGCTGGACAGCGCGATGACTCGTACTTGATCAGAAACGATTTTTTATTTTACCTTCTTGACTGAATCTTCACAAGGCTACATCTCATTACAGGTCTCTATCATCCTCATCACGTTGAGCCTTGGGGTAGGGTTGCTTATTCTTCACCAATTAAACAGATTGCAATGGATACATTAGGAAAATAAAGATATACGAGAATATTTATGGGTATATATATTTTTTTAAATTTATTTATTAGAACAACTTTCTTTGAACTTTAAAAAGATCGAATCCAGAGAAAGGTGCTCTAGGAAGATAGAATAAAACTATTTGATCAAATAAAACAATACGCCCGATAAACTATGTAGGTCTGAAATCATTAATTATAAGTGCGCGTACACTTACTATAGTTAAAATAATATAAATAATTTTATATACATATATATTTGTTTATGGAACTTGTGTTGAACTTGCTTGTTAAGGCTTATAATTTTACTCTATTTTTTATATATTTAGATTTTATGTTTGCTCATTTTGTTTTTGAGATTTAACAAATGAGGTATTGAAAGACAGACAAATACTAAAATATATCAGTAAATTTTAGTTAGCAAATTAGCAGTTGTTTTGAGGGTCAATTCTCGTTCTGGATGTATTTTTGAAATAATAATAATAATCGGAATAAAATCTTAAACATTGGTAATAATCATTAATCATCACTCTATTTCGATTCATTAATAAATTATTGAAAGCTCTCCTAACATTTTGTTTAAATTTTTCAGAATTATGGTAAATATCTATCAAAACTCATTATCAGGAAATTATTCCATTCTTAAGCGTTCATTAATATACTACAATATTTATTATAAACCAAATCTTTATTAAAATTATTTTTAAAAATTAATAATTTTCATTTTGGTTACGTGACTTTCCACCATAGGCCATCGACTTTATAGTCTATAATTTAATAGAATAAAAAAAACCTCCACTTAATTTTGTGTGCAATATTAAACAGAATTTTTTGAAACGGACTTGTTACTCCACGATTAGAAAAACCGATTGCTTTTCAGCTCCTCTGGATTCCTCCTATTATTATATTTTTCATTACTTTCTTCTTAATTGTCAGGAATTAGTTACTAAGCCGTCTTGTTACACTATGTATATATATATATATATATATATATATACATAGTGTAACGACGGTATATATATAGTATGTATATATATATCATGTACAGTATATATATATATATATATATATGCCGTAATATCAGCTTTTTGATGTTCGGCAGAGGATATAAAGGAACCCTCTCTTAGTTGTAATAAGTACGCGGTGTAGCAAGTTACAGCAAAATTTATTTTTAAAAAAATCATAAAATGATGAAGGAAGGTCAGGTTTACATAACTTCGCTTATTAACATTTACTTTTCATATTTTAATAAACTTCATTTTGATGTTGTACCAAGGTCGGTTATGCTTAATCAAAGGTATCCTAATGGATGTACGCTGTACGTAATTAGCAACCACGATTTTTTTATCCTTAAATAGTTATAAAAAGGAACATTTATTCAAAAACTATCCGTAAAAACCAAAAGGTTAAATGTTTAATTTGCACCAATATTGACGAAAATATATTTCTACATGGAAATAGGCTGTTTCAGTTTTTAAAATCGAAACAAATAATCCCAGCGTTGTTTAATTATGAGACCCTTCATGACAGACTCACTTCATTTTATCCAATCTAAAAATTTTCAAAATAACTTTAGTGTGTTTCGGATAGTTTAGAATTGTAAAGTTATATTATTGAAAAATCTCAAATTAATAAGTTTTATGTTTTCAGTGGTAGAAATAATATTAAATATGAGTTAGTAAAAACATTCATTGATGGGAACTAATTTTTAATGAAAATTGTTGCCAATTGGAGTGTTACAACTAATTTAAAGATTGATGTAGATGGAAAGTTATAATTTCTTTTTTTATTAAAATTAGAAATTTTGATGGGTCTCCTCCCTACAATCTCTGTAATACAGATTACAGTTGATTCCCTCATATTGTAACATCCACAGAAATATCGATAGCTGGTTCTCTATAAAAATTAAAAATGTAGTTATTTAATAATATGTATGAACGTGGTATTTAAGTGAGATATTAACAGGAAATGGTTCAGTGTGTGAGGAATATTACATTGACGAAAGACATCTCCTGTAAATTCAATAGAAAATTCGTTTTAACGTATATTTATTCATATTTTTTTTACATTAACATTGACAGATAAAACAGTGAAAAATTCTACTTATTAACATTTTTTCTTTTTTTAAACAGAAACTAAAACTTCAGCGAGGATAATTTGAAAAAAAAAATATCAAAAAATTATTACTTGCTATAGTTTTATTCTTATATTTTTAATAATCTTTTAACTTTATAATTAAATTATTTATCATTTCATTTAGCATATTTTTCTTCCAATTAACTTATATATTTGTTTTAATCATTTTTTATTTGATTTTATGATTACATACAGCATGTTCCAAAAATATGGGATTTATTAAAAATAATAATGAATATATTTATTCTGTTTATTAAATATAATGTAATAATTTATGAGTACATTACTAAAATTGACACTAAAATGTATAATATATTTTTGTAGCATACAATTTAAGTGTTTTAAAAAAAAATTTAAAAGTTTAGTAATTATACTAATGTTTATTTTTCTTTTCTTTTTTTTTTTTTATAATAAATACTTTTGCTGTAGCAAATAACCCATTCTTTGTTATAAACAAATTTATTAAAACTGGGTACCCATTGTTTAAATCATATAATAATCAATTAAAAATTTAGTTTTGATGAATAATAATTTTTTACAGAATACTTAAAATGGGGTACACATCTGTTATGAATTATTTATAAGTTTAAAATATAAAATTAATTTTATCCATTATTCTAAATACATATTTAGCATATTCAGGTAAACAATATTAATTTTATACAATACAGATCAAATGCACCAACTAAAACGTTATTTCAATATTATTTGTGTTTAAAATTATTAAATGTAATTAATTACAATATTATTTATTTGTGAAATTTTAATTTGAGAGAAAAAACATAAAATTAAAAAAAAAAAAAAAAACAAATTTCAACAAATTTTATGTTTATCTTTTCTAAGTTATTAAAAACAGAAAGGAAAATTAATTTTCAATCAGAAGCCAAATTTATTTCTTTTTCAATATAATTCTAATAATAATAATAATAAAAAAATTCGATTTGATAAACGTTTTTAGTATCTGAAGAAAATTTTAATGTGTCTGACAGTCCATCAAGTCTTTTAATAAAAGGGTTTTGTATTTTAAATTAACTGGATATTTGTATAAGCTTTAACACCAGATCCTTAAGCAGCTAAAGTTTTTTATTATTGATAAATCGGTTACTTTTAAAATTGAAATATTTCTTTTAAGATAAGTTAAAAATATAAGAGAAATATTCATCTCTTTGTATGGTTAAATTATTATTATTTTTTTTTTTTGTAAAATATATATATATATATATATTGTAAAATAATTTGTTTGATCATTTCTTTCATACTGCGTGTTATAATTTATTTACTTTCAAATTGACTGACTATAATCTATTTTTACTGCGTGGGTGACCCGTGTCACAATAAACTAAGATTTAAAGGTTGATACGATTAACTTCAGTCTTTGACTTTTATTACACAGTTCAGATTGCACCTAAAACTTTTATATATCCCTTATTTAAAAGATTTTATAGAAATATAAAGTCTATTACTTATTTTTTGTGTTAATTAATATTTAAATAGTTATAAAAATTCTTATAAAAATGTCAGATTATATTTATTTTAACATTATAAATGACGTCTTAAAAATATACTCGACCTATTTTTAGAGTTTGTAGCTTATTATATTTTTAATTATATTACTACACTACCTCATGATATATATTGTAATAAAAAGGAAACAATTTAGTCAGGTAAAATTTTAATAACAGTAATAAATTGGTTATCAGTAACATTCAATTTATCGTTTGGAATCGTTCATCGAATTTTAATTTTTTCTCTAGAGTTCAGTCTTAATTTTTAATAATATTCTATTTATAAAATAAGCCTAAAAGAAATATAGCAAACAACCAAAATAATAACAGTTCGCTGATTAATTTATTAATTTTTCTTGCGTATTGTGTGATTTTTTTTTAACAATGAAAAAATTTAATAATGACGAAGATATTGTAATCGATCAACAGTTTGTGAATAGTTTTAATTTCCTTTTTTTATAAAATTTTTAAATTATTAAAAACCAAATTAAATTATTTTTAATTTAAATTAAATTATTTAAATTTATTTTTGAATTATTATTTTTTAAAATTATATTTAAATTATTAAAATGGTTTTTAAATTATTAAAAACCATTAAAAGATGAAATTTTATTATTTTTAATTTTATAACGTTTTGAAAATGTTATGTTAATTTTTAAAGTGCTGGTATATAAAAATTATCGTAGGAAAGAAGTACCTGAAGAGTAATAGAAATGGTTTTTAATTTTTTTTTTTCAGTTTTAAAATTATATAGTCTTGAAATTACGTCAGAGAAGAAAAACATTGTGGTACATTTTAATCTAAAACTTTCATAATATGAAATACTGTTTTGTTTATTTATTATTACTAACCCAATAATTAAGTCATCTAAGTCAGTTACAACCATTAATAAGAGATAACTGCACTAGTCTTAGATTAAAAATCTAATTTATCAGTTTCATTGCATTAAAGATATAGCAATCAGTTGTAATCTTGCGAAAAATAAAAATATGTCTTTCATTAATTAAAAAAAAGTGAAATCGGTTCATATTACAAAAAAACGGTAGGATCCAGATAAGCAAATTTGTTTACCTTTTATTTCATGCTATTTTTATCTTTTCATATCTTTTATTAGACATTCTCGTACACCATAGCTATTGTTTCATGTTACCTTCTGTACCTAATTAAACACTCTTATCAAAAAAAAAAAAATACTATTTTATTGGAATAAACTAACAAAATTATCCTGTTTTATTTTGATGCAAGGGTTATTCGCTGATTAATTTATTAATTTAATTTACGACTTCGTAAATCATAATTCATAATTGTTAACTAATATGATTGTTAATCTAATCAATAATTATCATAGACTATTGATATAATCTATGCTTACGTCTGACGTAAGCATATGACGTTTTTACGTCACTTGATATTACATAAAAGATAAGTACATAGGAACATAGATACATAGGTACACTTAATAGATAAATATTGAATAATAATTTAATCGAGTAATAAATACTGTGTAATAATTTAGCATGAATATTAATAACATAAATAAAGTATTTTACATACAATAGTAAATTGCGTAGTTTTATAAATAACAGAATATAAATATACATAACTTTTTTTACAGAAGCCTATTTATTTTTTATTTTTTCTATTAATTCCAAAAGAAATTTTTATATTCATAAGTAAGTATGTTTTCTATGAATACTTTATCATATTAGATTCTTTTTTTTAATTTATTAGGCCATTAAAATTGCTTCATGCGTTTTTTCTATTAAAAGAGATTTACAGAAATATTTACAATTAATTAACTTTATTTATATATTTTAATGACACTCTTTTCAGTTATTTTTTTATTCTTGATTAGTTTACTAATGTTGTAAGAAGTAAGTTTATTTAATAAACATTATTTTTTATTCCTTAAATGATTGATGACAACTGTTTTAATTCAAATATAAATTTTATTATTTAATTAATAATTTATAATAAATTATTTTCTATAGAAAGTTTAAAGTATAGACTTAATTTTAGATATCTACAACATAATATTTATCATTTTTATAAAAGCAAAGCATTGTGCTATTTGCTTACAAAGATGCAAAAAATTTAGTAATAGTCTGTATTGTTATGTACTGTAAATATTTCTTTAGACAATAGACGAAATTATTTTAATTGACAAAGAATTTACCGGTATATCTTAGGATGTAATAGCTTTGTTTTAAATGCATGTGTATGGCGTAGCTACACAGTGAGAAAGTCCATGAAATAGATTGTACTTATTTGTATATTATAAAAATTTAAAAAAGCATTTCAATACCACTATCACTGTATGATTGTTATGTCAGTTTATCCTATCATCTTCTTTGATTCAAAAAGGCAATTGTTACACAAAGGAAAAAGGTAGTAAGGAAATAACTTAGGTTTTCAATATATTCTGTAGATAAATAAATGAAAGCGAGTCATAAAATTATTTATTTTTACGATATCGGTAACAATTATAAAGAAATATCGTAAATTCATTGATATGAAATCCAGTTAATTTATCAATTTGTATTAACAGTATTAATCTGTTGGCAACAATATTTGTTGGAAAATAAATTATTACGTGTTATCAATTATGCAGTATGAACTTAGGATGTTTATTACCATGTTTGAAAATGTTCATAACAAAAATGAAAACTTTTCTCGTTATCACGATATTCATTCAGCGATACAGTATGTAGATGTATCGCTGTATTTAAATTATTGTTGATTTATAAATGACATAAATTATGACAGAAATATTATTTTATTAAATTTAAAGTATTTTATTTTTATTAAACATACAATAAATTAACTGAAGTGTGAATACGGTAATTTTTATAATATGATAAAACGTTTGTAGTTTACCCCTCCCATGTTTTTGGAAGACTGCACGTGATATTTCTGAAAGAGGAACAGTCCATTTGGCTTGGTGTTAAACCGGAATCATTTTTAAAATATTTATTTGCGTCGACGTCCAAGGAAGCGAATATTTGTGAAAATAGCTCGCGCTGGTCTACGACGATTACAGAAGCTGACGGTTCGAGAAAAGTTACCTTCGCGCGCTTCGTGTAACGCCACTAAAAGTTGAAATACATCCTCTTTACTCGGATTGCAAAGGTATCCTTCTGGATCGTAACCGCGTCCGTTTTGTCGCTTCCATGGATAACGTCGGTAGTAACGAGATCTTTTCCAGATTTCAGGACCAGGTGCAAATTCCGGTGTTTCTACGTAGACTAATGGGACTTCATCGTCGCTTTCCAAAAGTTCTGTTAAATGAGCGGCCAATCGATCCATTTCCAAATCATCGAGGTCTGTAAGCCAAGGAGAAAGTTCAAATTAGTTTTATCATTGCAGAAAATAATTTTTACATACATATTAATACAAACAAATAAGTACTTTCTAAAACGAAGATTTTCCAGTAGCTGACCGGTCAATTATGTGCAGTTAGTTAACTGTATTCGGTTGTCTTTACATGTTGTTAGTAGTATAGGTAACGTTTTTATTCTTTGTCTTATAAGACAACAGTTTTTTTTAACCTCCGGGACCACCGTTAGATATTCTTGATGTATGAAAATGCCATGCATGACCGGAATTCGAATCCGGGACCTCCGGATGAAAGGCCAAGATACTATCACTCGCACCGCGGATTACGGCATGAGACAACAGATGGACAATATTAATGATGCTGTAGTAGCAGTATCATTAAAGCAATCTGCTTTGGTAGTAACCAAAGAAAACTAATGACATGAGAAAAAACATTTAAAAAATTGGTGTTTTATGTGTAAGTTCTGATGTTGGAAAATCTTCATTTTATAAATTAATTAATTAAAGTAGTTCAAGAAGTGTGAAAAAACCAATTAAAAAAAAATTAATAATCTGCTTAAAAACTGTAACTTTTTCAAACTTATGAATATTTATTTATTTACTTGAAAATTTAAAAGGTAAATTAAAAGTTTTAATCTAAAGATAAAATTTTTAAATCGTATGGAAAAATGAATGCAAATTTATTATTTATTCAAAGTTTCCTCACCAGTGTAGAGAAATTTCCTTAGGTAAAGAGTAATTTCCTTACGTAAAGAGTCTTACGTAAAGAGTTTTTGTAATAAATATTTCGAAGAAAATATCAGTTCTTGTTGGCCAGTCGCGGGACTGGCCAACAGAAGTGAAAACTAAAAACAATGACTACCGATCATTGGTTAATAATTATATTTGATTCTATTGGTGATTCTAATACATGTGATTATTCATTTAAAAGGAGTTAATAGAATACTTAAGAAATCTATTTATAATATATTGTAATGGAACAGGCTTTCTATACTGTATTAATGTATACGTGTATGCGTACTGGTATGCAGAAATAGAGGAAAAGAGTGGGAGAAAAAAAGAGAAGTGGAATCAACCAATAAATTGATGCAAACGTATATGCGCAAAAGCATAAGTATATAGAAAGAAAAAAAAAGAGAGAGAGAGAGTGAGAGTGTGAGAGTGTGTGGAGAGGGAGAGGAAGAAGGAGAGAGAGAGAGAGAGAGAGAGAGAGAGAGAGAGAGAGAGAGAATTGTATTGGGAATCATCGATGTTTTTTCTCCCAACCTCATTCTGTATATATTATACGATATATGTATAAATTCTCGCTCCATGTCTTTCTCTCCTATATATATATATATATATATGCTTAGCATCTCGTTACGATTTTTGATAACTAGTCAGCTATTTTTTCTCTGTGCAAAAGTCCATCAAAAAAGTGTCCGGCATAACGCGCCAAAAAAGTTTTCACTTTAAAATTTTCAATAAATATTTGCTTTCCTTTCGTATATTCTTTTTACGCAGTGCGTAATTTATTTTACAGTTAATAAAATAAAAATTTTGTTTTTATCTTTTTTAACTTTATTTTTATTTTATTTAAAAAAAAAAAATTGTTAAAATTAAAACAAGTTTTTATTTTAACAACGCAGTAAAATATTCATTTTAATAAATCATTCCTTTGTTTGAATTAAATTAATTAGGTTTAAATTACATTTTATTAAAAAATGATTAAATGTTCATTCTTTGTTAATAATTTTTTAAAGAGTATTTTACAACCAAATCATTCATAGCAGTGTTTTATTTTGAAATTAAAAGATTCATTGAAAAAATTACGATTAAAATCTTTTTAGTATATCCCTGAAATAATTTTCATGCACAAATTATGCATTATTATCGTTTGAATACACTTATAATAGTAAAAAATAATTAAATAAAAGAAAGGGATAAAGAAAAAATTGAATCTTGCAAACCTTATAACAATAAAATAAAAACCCAAGAATTAGACTTGAGGAAGAAAAGAAAGGGGATTAGATTAATTATAAGTATATACTCTTATAACAATAAACAACTAAGAAGATAATAACAAATATGAAATTAACATAATCATTTTTCGGCAAGAAGAAGGGGTGAAATATGCTATTATAAAACACCAACAACAACTAAGATTTCATAAATAAGTAATCAACATGGAATAATGTATCTGAGAAATATGAAATAACGGTCGGAGTGATTTTGAAAAAATGTCACTAATAAATGTGGCTGTTTAGTCATGTTTTAGTTATAACTTAATTATAACTATAGTTATAACGTTATTTTTCGGTCTCTAATTAATAATAATAATAATAATATCTTTTATTTTCAGTCAAACACATACAAATTCCAAAAAAGTAGTAGGCTTTAAACTAAAACTTAAAAGTTACATACAAGTCATCCTACATACAAAATGATATAGTTAACTGGACTGAAAATTAGGTATCTCCATAGGCCAACCTGTGTTGGAGATTACCATCCGGATATATTTACAAGA
>JAAAKQ030504167.1:0-11210 GCA_010016005.3 Zanna intricata | reverse complement strand
ATATCATTGGTTTTACCAGTAGTAGTAGTTTTTATTTGATTGGTGAAATTCAATTTTGAAGAACCTAATAAAAGTTAAAAAATGTATCCTTTGTTTAATTTCTTGTAGTCAAGCAATTAATAAATAAAAGAAAAGAAATAAAAAATCACCTGTAAGATATATACTTTTAAAATGTGTATGAAATAGCATTTTGACAGTTTTACACATCTGTGTTTGTTTATCGGTCAGACACACTCAATTTTTTAATGTGAAATCTTTATTAGATTTTCTATTACTCTGTTTTAAAAATCAGAATGTCTTGTGTACTTATTTCTTTATATCACTATTAGCTTAAAACTCATGAACCATTCAAATGATATTATTTTTTTCACAGATATATTTAGTGAACTTTTGATATATTAATACATTTACTTTTAGTACATTTATATTATATAAACTTAACTTTTGGTACATTTACTTATTTAGAATAAACTATTAAAAAAAAAAAAAAACACAAAACATGAAACCCAGTTCCATACTGAAAACTTTTCTTGAAAAGTAACGGAAGTCCTTTTGCAAAAAAATGCAAAAAATTGCATACCATATGCATTTGATCATTCTTTTGATCAAATATTTTCCTAATGATTACAGAAAACAGAACGCAATAAAAATTAAGAAAAAGAAAAACCATTTTAAACAACTTTCAAGGAAATGTTTTTTCAAATTTCACCGAAAGGTTTTCCCCATTTTGCGTTAAATTTTTTTTATATTTTAATAAAAAAATATTATCCTATGAAGTTTTTGTTTTAATTTTGATAATGAGCTCCATTGTATGTAATTGATAAGAACATGTAAGCTACGCGGAGGAACACCGGGTAATCTAGCTTGTGTATAATGTAATTTATAAAACTTATAAAAAAATACTTTTTAAAATAAGTTTAGAATAACATTTTTATTACAATATTTTATAAAAAAAATGGCTGTAATCAGTTGGTGAGGTATAAAAATATTATTAATAATAAATATCTATACTAATTATAAAAAAAAAAACTTCAGGGCATTCAGCTTTAAAGCCATCATCAGGAGGATGCAAAGAATAAATTAAAACATATTTAAATTTACATAAATTTATAATAAACATTTACATGAATACGAACAAAGACGCTTTACAATCACAAGAAAGTTTAAAAATAATTTTCGTTAGTATTGTGTTGAAGCCAAAAATGTTTTTAACTTTGTTGATTAACAACAGCTTACAATTATAACTAACTTATTTGTTTAAGAGAATCAAATAACGACTTAAATACTTAATATAAACTTAAGTATAAGAAAAAACATATAAGAAAAACGTATTATAACTTAAGTATTTAATTTGAACTTAAGATGCAGGTTATATTTTATTATGAAAGTTAATATAAGATTAATGAAGTGTATATTCTTTAGTATGGTATGTAATAATAGTATTTATAAAAGATAATATTGATACGGTATAAGATTCAAGTCCGCCGATCACAGTTCTTCTAATGTTACTATTACTAGGCTGGGCTGTGCTGTCCGATGACAGCACATCAGATTAGAGAACAGTGTCCAATTTCCATTAGCCTATTGAGTAAGAGTACTAACACATGCACACGCCTACCGATGTAAAAACGAAAAAATACACACACATACACACACACACACCTAAATAGATAAATTCAACAAGAGTACAAGCGTTGCGTACGGAGGATATTCATTAGCTAATGATCTGGGAACAATATGATGTTACGCCACCTGCAGAACACGTGTCATGGATTAGGGCGATATAAAAGTGCAAAGCGGTGGTTCGCTGTCAGCTTATGGGCTGGACTAGCGCTTTCATACACCCCGATCAAAAATTAGATGGCAGATTTCAAACGACCACCGTTCCCGATGTACGTAGCTTTTAGATAAGCTTTTATTTTATAGGATGCCGATTACGAATGATCTTTCTTCACCCTTCCCGCACCATTTATACTTTCAATTACTTGCTTTCCATGATGTACGTTTTATTTTTTATTATCTTTTATTTTACTAGCTGTTACAATATATTAGAGGGGGAAGTATGTTTCTATTTTTAAAAATAAAACCCTCTTGAATTTTTTTTTCTCGACGATTTGAGAGGCTGAATTTGTACAATAATAAAAGTTTTACATAATTTTGTGTGCATATGCAAATAGTGGTATGCAGAAATGGCGCAACAGTTTGTGTATTAGGGCTGTTGCTCTATTTAAGTTTTGACTAAATGATGGATGATATTGCCGTATGCCTACAACCCACAGCATACAGCCTTATGAAAACTTTCCAGTAAGTTTTTTCTTACAAAAAAAAATTACTAAAAACTGTATTGAAACATTAAAAAAAATCATTTAACACTCACGCCAATTAAAAATTAGATTTATTTTATTAAATGAAAGCTCATTTGAGCTTTTATTTAAATATTTTTTCATTGTATAAGTTAATAACAGAGTGGGTATATTTTGGGATATATAAAAGAAACTTCACGAAAGTTACAGACATTAAAAGAAAATTTTATTTTAATATCAACTTAAGAAATTAGGAAATTGACGTCAAAAAGAAACTTTCAACAACATACAAATCATTAATTTTTTGCAGTTTTAAAAAACGCAATTGAAAAAGCATTAAAAAAAATTATTACAATAATTATTATTTTTTAAATTTGATACCATTTTTATTAACTTCATTTTATTTTATTTTAGAATTCTATTTATAATGTGAATAAGTTTACAAATGCTACTTTTTTGAAAAGAAACTGTTTTTTGCAAGAAATGCAATAACGTTTCCTATGTTTATATAAAAATAAGAAAACTAATACTGAGAAAGGAAATAGAGAAATTATTTTCTAGAAATCATGAATGTACGAGTATATTATTTCTACTGACATCTTGTAATTTTAACGTTTACTATTTTTGGTACAAAAATATTTTGAATATCATAAGGTTTTAAAACATTACGCTACAACAATCAAATGTTATGTTAACTTGACAAAAAAAAAAATCTTCAAATCATTTATATAAACATGCAATTTTTCTTTTAAAAAATCCGTCATTTATTTAGAAAACTTTTAGAAAATAACTCCTAGAGAAAAGTTCTGCCCAAAATAAAAAAGAAATCCCCGAACTCGATTCATTTGATGAACTCCATGACTTAAATTAAATTTTTAATTTCTTGGAATCATAGACTGGAGTCTAGAATTATGCTGCAAGAAGGAAAGTCTGATAGTCTGTCAGAAAAATGGATATGGTTTATTTTCCATCTCTCGACGTTTTATAACTCAGAAACTCCAAAAACAAAGCGGGGCTAATGTTTGTACATACATACGTATGTTTTTATTAATCAATTCTTAAACATTTGCAAACATAATCCCATTTTATATTAAATTCAGTACTTGCGTAAATGCTTACCATCATTTAAGAAAAGAAATTACCCTCAAATTCTTCTCCTTTCTCAAACATCAAAACAAAGCTCTTTTTGTTTAGTGCATATTTTTTAACTGAATTTGTTTATATCTTCCTAAGAAAATTAGTAGTACAAATGGCCCCAAAAATATATTTTCGGGATAATTTTGAGAGTGAGGGAGCCAATAAAAATTTAAAAATATTGTTTTTTTTTTAATTTTTACAAACTCTATTTTAGTTTATTCAAACTTTAATAATAAAATATATTAAACTCTCATAATGATTTACCCCCTCCCCCATAAAAAAGAAATTTGAGTAACTTTGTTTCGTTGTACATTTTTCAGTGGATTTAAAAAAATTTCTTCCATTTAACATAGTAAACGAAGACAGTCAAACAGTTTTATAGAGAGGTGATTTTGGATGGGAGAGCAGAAAAAAGTATAAAAAATCGATTTTTTAATTTTTTAAACTTTTTGAAGTATAATTTTTCCCCCCACTATATAAGAATAAATAACCAACCATGCCAGGATAGTATTCAAGTTTGTTCTCATCTTTACGAGTCGAGTAGAGAATCTGCTTCTTTTTTTAAAAGTCGGTTATAAGTTGTTCCCGTTATCAGACTATTAAAAAAAAATTCTTAAATAATTCTAGTAAATAAATTGAAACTGTTAAGAATTATACAAATTTATGCTTTATTAAGGGGAAATCTGAAATCTAAGAAACCAACCTACAATAAAATCCGACGCAAAGGAGATTCAAAAGTAAGAAAAACGACTTCCCAGTATTTTAAGGTTTAATTGTAAGTTTTCCTACCCTCCTTAAAATAAGAAATTTCTTTTTTATTTTTATTCAGTGTTAACCATTGGAAATTGTTGTAATAAAGAAACTTCACGAATTCGTGAATGTAAAATTTAACGTCGGAATTGTTCATGTGTAATTCGAATTAAAAATATGTTTCAGCTAATAATTATTAAACCATTCATCAACAGTTGATGTGTGGTTTATTTTATTCAATTTTTCAATATCTAGGTGTGATTTAGGGACAACTCGGTAAAAAATATATCGAAACAAAAATTTTAACTGTATTTTAATATTTTTAGACTTAGTGAATCACATTACTAAGGGATTCACTAATCAGTTAGTTTTGTTTAAACATTTGGGAAGAGACATTATTTGATCGGCGCTTCCGATCAACACTTTTTATGTGTTCGCTACACATCTAGGGAAATAATTGAGAATTAGGGAAGAGAATTATTCCTATCACAGTGAGAGTATTAGTTCCTGCAAATCTCTGGTATCGTTTCAGTTAAGATGAATACTTTTCCCAAAAGTATTGTTCGTTAGGGGTGGGATATAATTAAAATACTCATTGGTTTCAGGGCTCCTTCCCTTCTTGCTCGGTTCCTTTTCCTTTATTTAATTAGAACTTTTGATTAATAATTTTTTCATATAATGAGAAGTATTATTAAATAGTTTACGCTTCTGTAGAATTCTTACATATTCCTACTTTATTTCAAGTTTAGGCGAAGTTTATCCTTTAAATATCCTATGCATACTTGTAGTAACTGCTTATTTTTGGATAAAAAACAATATTTATCGCAGAATACGTACAGAGTATCATAATAAGAGTATGATAATAAAAATAATTTAGGAATGCGTTTTACTGTTGAAATTTAAAAAAAAAATGGTTGAAGAAAAAACTCAGGTTATTGGGCAACCAGCCGGAGATGGATAATATGTTACAATAAATCCATAAAAAACACACAGTTACCTGAGAAAAGTACAAATAGTAACCTATAACAACAGTCATACAAACTTGTTAAAATTTTTAAGAAAAAAAGGTACTTTGTAGTCATTAAAATAATAAGAAAAAGATTTTTTACTATTGCATGTTAATTGTACATAACAGGAAGCATTCACAATGTCATCCTTCTGTCCTTATGCATACGTAGTAGCATATAACCACTGAATTACACATATTTATTCAGTAAAGGTTTGTCTTGAATTATAAAATAAATTGAATTTTCAATCCACAGCATGGGGCGGTTTAGCTCAATAGGATTTAATAAAATACCTTGCTTTAATGATCCTCGGGACGAAAAATCGAAAGCGTCAAATCATTCGAACTTTCTGGCCATTTAGTTGTTCCTCGGCGGCTTACCCGTTTAAGAAGATTCTAATAGAGGTACTCTGTAACTCTAATAGCCTAATGAGAAGATATCCGTCTTGGTGCCAAACATAAAACTTTGTGTTTGCCATAGGTCAACTAACATAGTAGTTTCAGAGTAGTTTAATAGCTCGGGAATAACATCTTTTGCTATCTCTGGGTATGAATTCAATAAGCATTAAGTTCCTTCTCCGTAACTACGCAAAGATTTTCATCACACCAATAAACACAATGATGACGGTTTATTAGACCATTAATTTGAAGCATACGTCATCAGACTACATCTCAAAGCTAGAGAAATGAGAATCTGGTTCAATAAATTCTTTATATATTTTTAAAAAACATCAAATTACTGATGATTTGACTCAAACGTCGTTTGTTTAACGTTTGATTAATGTCTCGAAAATGAACAGTTTACTTTTTAAAATGCAACTAGTTCTAGGCCTACCAAATCGTATAGGATCATTATCACCTCCAGTAGTTTCAAATTTTATCTTCAGTTTATGAAAATGTTGACAAGTCGGTGATGAAGAATTAAGAAATCGGATTTGGGATTCTTCATGGCTAGCAGCAATAATCTTACTATTTTTCCATCTATACTGAACCATAAAAAGTCATTCTTGCTTGTGTACAAACACATTATTTCCAATACAGGTATAAAAATTAACTGCACAATAACTGAATAGTAACACTGATAGACAAAAAAAAAGTTCAATGTTTCGCTAAGTATGATACCATTTTTTGAATTGCTTTTTTGCGTACATTACAGATCTGTAAATACGAATTTTCTATCACCCTTAGTTTTTAATAAATTACGCTTTAAAAACAATTTTAAAAAATAGAGTTAAAATTATTATTTGCATGGCCATACTTGTGTTAGTATGATTTCTCTGATGCTTTTCTTTTAAAAATAGCCTTAGGCACATTCGGAATTAATGTCCAATAGTAATCGGTTAGCATGTTAATATTCCATTTCCTTTTACAGCGGCTTTCTATTACCAAAATGTATTGGTGGAAACGTTCACCGGGTTCGTCACTTACGTCTTCGAGGTTGACCGGGAAAAAATCCAGATATGAGTGGAGGAAATGCATTTTCAAAGACATATTATATCCCGTAGCTCTGCATGAAGTAAAAAGTTGACTAAAAATATCGTCGTAATTGTCGGATTTTTTTTCTGAGAAAATTTTTGTAAACGTCTTTAAATGAAGCCCAAGCTGGACTTTCAACAATATTTAATGTTGAGTTAAAAATACATCATCTTATTTGAAGACCAACAAATATTCCTTCTTTAATTTTTCCTTCACTTACATTCAAAAATTTCTGCCTAATGTATAAAATCCGGGATTATCCTTCATTGCTTTTATAAAATTTTTCATTAGCCAAAATTTTTCTTGATATGGAGAGGGGGTAAAAATATTTTTTTGGGTTCGACTAAGGGCTCACGATTAAATTTTTTCCATTTGCAGTTAAGTTGTCTCTTTTTTTCCACTGTTTGGTAACATAATTATTATTATTCCTAGCTCGGTTGTCCCATTCACAAAGAAAACACATGTACTTAGTATAGCCTAACTACATGCCTAACAAAATAGCCGTAACTTTCAAATCACCACATATGTTCCAGCTATGTTTATTTACTATTTATTTTTACAAGAACGTCTTTCATCACATCGTATGTCTGTTTCAAATTAACACCATAAGCGATTAGCATCGAAGGATATTTGTTACAGTTGTGTAAATAGAATTAGAAATTCTTTTAAACTATACTTGGATGAATCTATGAAAAGGCGCTAGTCATCAGGTTTATGAGCTTGACCTAAGTGCAACATAAGCTCATCAATATTTGTGCAATACCAAATTATTTATTTTCATCAATAACATATTGAAGAAGTTCTTTTTGCCGGCTTGGAAAGCCCGAAATTTTTGTAATTTTCTGAAGTGAATTCCAATCTTGCAGTCTTGATCCTATCAGTTCACCTTGATTTTTTGATAAATTTGAATCCCTAAACGAGTCATTTAATTCATCATGTGGTGTGGCTTATCGGAAGATAATTCAAAATTAAAATCATTGTTGTCTGATACTGTATCGCTGCTTTTGAAATTTACTTTCACAGGTGGCTCTGGAACCGCAATAATTTTACAGTGAGGTACAGACCTGATTGCAGATTGTAATGAAGGATATTTTACAGTTTGTTTAGATTATTTAGAAATTTCAGACACACTTGTTTACAAAAGTAACAATCGGTTACATGATCCTTTGGTTCACGCCAAACCATAGGTACACGAAATGGTAAAGCCTTCCTTGTACCTTTCAGCCATTCTCTTAAATATACAGAAAAATTAGTGCATACTATATGAGGAGCCCATGTCTTATCCTGAACACCAATTTTACACTGAAAGTACAAATGACATGCTTTTTTAATTAAAGGTGTAATGCTTTTTCTATTTGATTTTACGGTAAACTCACCATATACATAACAAAAGGCATCCACATCATTTACACAATTTCAAGGCATTATAACACTGCACTGTTAACAAACTTAAGGCGACAATAAGACTAAACAAAATTAATTTATTCCTAAAACCAGTGCTTAATGAAACATCACAGCTGTGTTTTCAGCTACTAGTTTTAACCTGCATAGATGTGAATAATATTGTCCATGAAGGCTCACCTTCAGTATTAGATATGATGTCATCTGTTTTCATCTGTTATTTCTACAAGGTTAATGTTATTTAAATTTATATGACATTTTAAAATATGCTTTAGTATTTTTTTCAGAAAAAAGTTTATTTCGGAACATAAATTAAAATACATAAATTTTGGTAAAATATGTGTGATATAAATTTATTTTGCTTTTTTGACTAACGATTTCACTTTTAAAAATCGATTTCATATCAGAATTGGAAGAAGTCTTGGCGGGGTGTAAAGAGAAGAAGCCTGAAGAGACCGGATAAAAATGACACCAATTTTTATTATTATAAATTATGATTTAGTAAATGTAATCGCACAGAGGTAGTTTAATAATGAAATATAATTTAATCGCAGTGGTCATATGAACCTGTGTTGTAAGGGTAGAGTAGTCGGTGTAACAGTAACAGAGTCGAGTCGAGTTTTGTTGTTGTCTGACGTCACATTGCTGTGAATATATCTGTTAATTAACTTTAGCGGATACCGTATAAAGGCTGATCAACCCGCCCGCAGACTATCGGGCAGTGCGGCCCGTGCCACCACAGCACAGCGAGAAGCCCCACAAAACATATGGGGGACGGACGGCCGCAAAGGCCCCACTCCACTACTTCACGGAGTTCTACGTTACAACCAAGAGGACGCGTGCTCTGCCTCCGGCAATAGGGCTATACCGCAATACGCAGCGACCTCAACGTAACAAACCTATACGGTGTTAAGTCAAATATAATTTACTCTGAGCCGACATATCTACATAAAAAAACTGTTTTTGGTAGTATGATTTTTCTAAGTTCTACATTTACCTAAATCATTCGTTCGTCAAAGATTACGTAAACATCAGGTCAAGAGGGATGTTTTCCGGTTTCACAGTCTAACTTTTTCATTTTTAAAAAAAATATATTTAAATTATTTATTAATTTAAAAAATGAAATACTAAAAAATTAAGAATTGACCCTTTTTTTAAAAGTAATTTAACCATATTTTAATTAAAACTTTTTTTTTGTTATGAAATATATTTACAAAAAAGAAATGCAAAGTATATTATACATATGTGTCTACATATATAAAAAAATAATAATACTCAACGTTTTTAAAAAGAAGAGGGCACAACGTTTAAAATATAAAAGTAGTCATCCTAACCGGCCCATTGTTTGGCAAAGATATAAATATATGTATATATTTTATTTATAAAAAAAAAACCAAAACAAAAAATTGTGTCAGATAAATATATTCCTCCTTTTTTAAAGACTGTGTATAAAAAAAATACGTTTTTAATAATTAATAAAAAAAATTCTCTCCCGAAAAACCAAACCTTTTGAGAATTGGTACTGATAAATCAGAAAAACCATTGTTAATTTTTTTGGTGTTATTAGTCAGGTGATAATTTGGTGCTGCTATTCTTCATTACTTTTTGTTTTGTACTAATTTAACCTCAACATATTTACTATATCCTACATCCTAAGTTATTTGTTTCATATATTATTCCACTCTTATCTTTGTCTACAGTTTTAAACTTCCTTTTGCCATTCCTCACGAAACTAACCTTGCATATCTTAATAAATGACCCACCAAGTTTGATAAATCTTTTACCATAAATTTCGCACATCTCCTTTTCATTTTAGAAGCTCTTAATTTTAAATTTTATCAACCCACCTAATTTTCAATATTTTCATGTTTGATTTTCTTACTATTTATTACCATTTATCTCTCTTACTATTGTCTCTTACAATTTATTTCTTACTATATTTCATGTTGTCCACAATTTTCTATCATACAATGCTATATTCCACAAAAACATGTTCAAAAATTTCTTTCTAGTTCTTAAATCGACTGCTATATTTCATAGAAATAAATTTATTTTCTGCATTACTCTTCTTACTGATGGCAATCTGATTTTCATAACTGTATTATTATATTACATATTATTTTGTCCACTCTTTTAATCTTATTAACTACAAAATAAAAAAAAAAAAAAACTATTGCACTTCTAGTGTATTGTTTCTTTCTACCATAATATTTAATTCCTCATTTTCAGCCTTTCGGTCAGATTCATTACCTTAAGTTTGCTCTGATTTATTTTTATACCGAAATTTGTTTCTAGCAGTAAATATGAACCGTTTTATATACTAAATCTTATATATTTCTTAAAAGGGCTCTCCATCATAGTTTGATATATGTTTTAATTTTCTTATATAAATTCTCGTCAATCGCTTGCAATCTTTTACTAAAATGTGTTCTTATTGAGTGAATCACAAAAACTGGCAAACGATTTTTAGGACATTTATTAAAAACTTTATTTAGTTTATATTTCATCGCTTGAAATTTTTTCTGAAATTCATTTTTAGTTACTAACTTACAAATCTAATTTAAAATCTTATTTCATTGAATTAAAAAAAAAAAAATCATCTTCAGCCAATAATTATAACATTTTATTTTAAGTTTAATTTAATTTTACTATTATTTTATTTATTTACTTTTAAATAAAGTGTATTCTAACTGTTGAAATTCAAGAAATCTATTTTTCGTCTTAAGGGAGCAGTTTATTGGTAATTATTAGCATAGACTCATCTGTTATGAAGAGGTACCTTCGGATCTGTCGTAGGAGGTAGGTACCGATTCCCGCGACCACTGAAAGTTGTCATAATTGCCTGTATTGTTACAGAGCCGAAAGCATTCTTAACGTCAATAATATCTAAGTTGGAATCCCCTGGTCCTCCAGGTGCCTCGTATGACCCACTCAGCCCATGTGATTACCTTGCTCACTGCCTGAATTGTAGATCTCCCACGCCAAAAAACCTTACTGACGCTGATGTAAGCCACGTTTTTTTTCCTACACCCCTGGGCCGGACCCTCCAGTAAAGTATAGCTCATTCCAGAGCCTTGCCTCAAAGGCGGGCCTCCCCACCTACCAGATGTACGTCTGGCATGGCAGATCAGCCCCCC
>JAAAKQ030504145.1:4488-18378 GCA_010016005.3 Zanna intricata | reverse complement strand
TTTTTAGTGATATATATATATATATTTTCTAAAACAATAAATTTCAATAACAATTGAAAATAAATTACTATTAAAAAATATGTTAATTTTTAGATTAAGAAAAAAAGTTTTAATATCATCGGAGGACCCTGATTCACGTACAACGTTAAATATGCAATTTACAATTAACTTCTACATTAATACAGAGATTTTTTATAAGGCATACGCGGTGCTACACAAAAGAAAGCAATTCAATGAACATACATAAGGGGCAATAGAATCTACAAACAGCACAACATTAAATACGGAGAGGAAAATTAGGTCAACGAGAGGATATCTTAAAAGAGAGAAAGAGAAAATGAATGAAGGAGAGGAAATGGGATGACCGAGGAAGGAGAAGGTTTAGGGGAAGGGAACTGCTAATCTCCATCGTACACCTGTCCTGCCCAGGCGTAGAAGCACAGCATAGCGCAACCCAACACTGGTATGCCAGCTGTAAAACAGATGAAGCACTACCACCACCTTCCTCGTTATATTATTTAAAAAAAAAAAAAAATTTAAGAAAGAACAGAATCTAATGTTTAACCTTAATCAAATAAACAAAGATTAAAACGGAATATGAGAATTAACATACGTATTTTTAACTTTAAATAAATTTAAAAAATAAATGTAAGGACAAATAATTATAAATCCAAATTGTAAACAGACAAATAAATTCTTTGAAAAAAAAAAAAACAAGGTTTTGCCCCTCAAAACTTAAAACACAAACAAAACATCATGTCAATACATGACTATATATTTAATGTAAACTCAAATGTATTACAAAGATGATAATTTTAGTAACAGTATTAAAAATCTTTTAAATTTAATCAAAACAAATTTTAAAATAAGTTAGATAATGTTTTCTAGATTGTTTACGATAATAAAATTAAAGGTAACAGATTCCAGGATGCATATTTGAATTTTCTCCTATTATATAATGAGTTATTAAAATACATATTTAACAATAAAATGATTTTTTTTCCTCGGAACGTGTCCTGGGCTTATACTTCAGAACAATAAAAAAAAAAAAAGAAGTTATTACAACATTAATACACCACCTCTAAAAATTAAATAATATAATTCAGTAATTTTTATTATTGAAAAATTAAACGATTAAGGTAGTAAAGAATCACTAAGTGATGTTACATAGCCCACATAGTCTAAATTTTGAAAAAATAACAAATTACCGTATACACACCTAGGCACCACGCGCACCCCGGTTTGAAAAAGTTGATAAAAGTAACAAACAAATTGTTACCTTTTTCTGAATTTTATTAACAAAATCACCATAGAAGATCAAATATATAATAGTATTTTTTAGGTGTATTACATAAATATACCTAATAAATATTTAATTGAAAGCATAGAAATTATAGCAGATATTTATCTTAATGTAATCAGTGCTCGAGTTTCCGTCAACTGTAGAATAGCAATTAATCTCATAATCACTTAACCACAAATTATCATCCTCACTTCCATCGAAAGCAATCGACATGCATTTCTGGAACGATTTTTTAATCAAATTATTCGGTATTTCTGACCGAGTCCCAATAATCCATTAAGAAATTTGTATCAAAGACTAATTCTTAAACTTATTAGAAGATGTATTGTCGTGCTGACTATCCACTTTGTCATTGTTTACAGAGTTTAATTGTAAATGGTCCATTTTTACTCAGACATCTAGAGGTTAAAAGAACAGATGTCATTCCACCAGGAATAATAATAATCTGATGACCCTTTCTAGTAATATGTCTTCATTTCATCATCGGTAGTACAGTAAAAAAAACTGCCCGTTACCAGTACGGAGATTTTTCGTTATAAGCCCCTGGTCGACGCTCCCACATGCATGTAATCCAATCCAATATTAATATCCATCCCTTTGCTACGAGAATATCGGGTAACATTTTTCACCATTTTGTAGATGTTTCTATCAAAAATTACATATTTTTAAACGACAACTGAATTAATTTTTCCCGTACAAAGATATCGTCAGCATTACCGATCGAAGTAAAATTTCGTAACCGGCAGTTCGTACCCGAACACTCTTGGCACCCAAACGAAATTTCATCAATTGTTATCGATACCATTTCGAAAGTCACCGGTGCCGTCCGTGATCCCGATTTGATCTAGGGAATAATTGTTAAAATTTATGACATATGTTTGAGATTTTTCCAGTTTACTTTCGTATACATCGGTTAGCCGTTGTAATATTGCCGCCCTTCTTCGAATAGGAAAACTTTGTCGGCAAAGGAAACTGTGTACCCGGTTATGACTAGTTTAAAATAAATTCCTACCTTTATTTAATCCTTCGGCGATTTCCAGGGTTTTCATCCGACCCTTCGGTAGAAATTCTGTATCCAAACCGACATACAATCATTTATTAACTGCAAATTTTTCTTCTACTTCCGGTTACTTCGCATTTTTTCGCTGAAATACTCTCTTGTTTTTACTGGTTACTAGAAATTCCTTTTTCTTTCTTAAACTTATCACGAAAACAGGACTCTGCTATATCAATTTTTGCCTGTAGCACGGTTTCCATGCTCCTTTGCCTATGCGATAACATAATATTTCTCCTTCAATAAATGAACGTAGTCTCTTTTTTCACTTGTTCTGTAGTTCAATTGTACTCAAAACATTTACGTACAGAATGGTAGTTGTCGCAATGAAATCCGATTACAAAATAACTACTGATCGATAATGTTTTTGTATGAAATAAGATTAAGCTATGTGTGAGAAAACTTCAAATGACAGACAACTTCCGATAAGTTGACGTCACATCGTAGATAAAGAGCTCAATTTTCTAATAATTCAGGGTCATTTCTCTTTAATCTCTGTTTAATAATACAATATATTTGTATTATATTTCAGAATATATTCTCAAGCAAAATATTCTTCGCGCAAGGAAATTTATTATTATTAACTTTTTTTAAATGAAAAATTGATCATAAAAAATATATATGTACTATCTTATTTTGTTAATTAAAAAAAGGTTTATTTATTTATTTTTTTTTTTTAATCGGGTAAAAGAAAAGATTGAACTTTAAAATCTTCAAAATTAGCATTCAGATAGAATAATTATTATTTTTACTTCCTTGTACTGTACAAGGACGCATTGTGATCGTGAAAAATTTCGGTTTTCAGATTTCAACGGAAATATCCATTTTGACTAGTTTCTGCGTGACGTACGTACGTATATATCTCTCATAACTAAAAAACGATTAGCCAGCCGTTGCATGTTGAAATTTTGGATTTAGGACTCTTGTAACAACTGATTGTGCACTTCCTCTTTTGATTGCAATCGACTTACCCAAAAATGTCCAGAAAAAAAGCCAAATTCCGAAAGATTTTGATTTTGGACTTTTTCTTAACTGCAGTAATACCCCCTCTCATTGCCAGCTTCTCAACGATATATCATAGATGGTATTTTCATTGGTTCCAAAGTTGGAACCAAATAAAATTTTAATTACTGAAATATTTGAATCTTGCAAGAAGACATACATTGGTTCGAATTAGATTTCATCTCCATTTTTTTACTCTTTTTTTTTTTTTTTTTATTTAAATGTATTGATTTATTAATAATTTATTAACCTCTGATTATAAAAAAACGAAAATCAGAAGTTATTAATGAAATAAAATTTCATGTACTTTTCATTAAAAAAAAATGTATTATAAAAAAATGTACATGTAAAAAAATTTATAAGTAATTTAACAGGAGTACAAGGAAGTCTCATGTAGTGCTCACATCAGATTGTTTGTTTAAAATTATGGCAGTGAAATATAATTTATATTAAGATAAACATTAAAATTTTATCAAAACAGTTTTTGAAAAATTGCTTCGACATACTGGGCCAATAATTTAAAAAAGAAAATCCCCTATATAACCTTATTTGGACAAATCTAAAACAAACTGAAATTTTTTATAATTTAAAATTAGAGATAGGATTTAACGCCGATAAATGTAGGACCCGCTTCAAATTTGCTAAGATAACGTTAATAAAATATAGTTGATTTTTATTCAGTTTTTAAAATTTTAAATCTTAAAAAAAAGTTTTTTAATTTATTTGATATAAAATTTCTGATATTAAAATAATAACAAAAAAAAAATTCCTGCCGTGACCAGGATTCGAACCTGGGTTATTGCGGCCACAACGCAAGGTACTAACCACTATACGATCACGGCTACCACGGAACGACAGTTTTCGGCTAATATAGAGTAAGTTGATTGTGTAAAGCGAATAAAACTGCATAACTCGAGCGAAAAACAATACTGTTAAAATAACATATAGGACTATACGTATGCATTTTCTGTTTCTTGAAAGACATGATCAACGAAAAAAATTTTGAAAATAATAATGCATTTCTAAGATCAATAGTTTTTATTGGGAAAGAAGGAAACCACACAATATTTAACACCGTAATTCTCAATTTAGGAAATGAAGGAGCTTCAAACAACATGCAAGGAACCGTCACAGTGACAGTAAATGCGTTGTATTTTCATCTTAATTATTGATTATGTTGGTGTTTTTTTTTTTTTTTTTTAATGAAAATAATACAACTCAAAGGAAAAATACAACACAAATAATTTTTAAAGGCAACGGAATCTTTTCTTTTGATGATATCGCTACATAAGCTGAAAGATTGTTCGTGGGATATGGAAATAGAATTTTGTAGCGTATGAAAAATACGAATGCCCAACCGGGATTCGAACTCTGAACCTTCGGATGAAAGACCGAGACGATACCATTTCGTCATTAAGATCGGCTTAATTTATTAATTTTTAATGTTACAGGGACAGAATAATAAATTTAGGAATTATTCTGGGATAGCCAGAACCGATTATTATTGTGTTTCACCATTGGTTTACGACAGATAAATTCGTCAAATCATATGTTGACAACTCCTAATGGTTTTTTTTTTATTCCTACACTTTGTCAAGCCCACATTTGTTCGACATGTTGCGTGTGAACAACGGAGTTTGGTTTAGCCGGCCTCCGTGAAACGATTGCTAGCGTTTCGGTCTTACATCTACAGCTAACAATCGCTTCACGGAGACCGGCTAAACCAAACTCCGTTGTTCACACGCAACATGTCGAACAAATGTGGGCTTGACAAAGTGTAGGAATAAAAAAGAAACCATTAGGAGTTGTCAACATATGATTTGACGAATTTATCTGTCGTAAACCAAAGGTGAAACATTGCCTAATTGAAACATCTTATTGCGTAATTAAATTCTCCGGTTCATACTGCAGTTGAAGAAAGAGCCGCGAACACGCATTATATCGAAATAAGCAACTCCTGCAACTTTTGCTTCAGCAAAATAGGACGTGCCATATACTTTCCGTCGGGATATCGCAGAGAAAACACTTAATTTTGAGTTAATTTTTTAGTTCTTTTTGCATCGTTAAGTGTTTTAGGGGATTATATGACCCCAGATACGGACGCTATGTGTGTCAAATTCTCTATTAAAATGAAAGGTTGATTCATCGTTAAATTCAATACAATTAAGAAAGTAGTCGTCTTTAGGCTTTAATATTTCAATTGCGAAGTCGATAGGCTTCAAATCCTGTAACAGTTTTTCTCTAATTTTATTGGAGATTTTTCAGTATTTAAATCTAGTTAGATGTTATAATTAAACAAAATTCCCCCTTGGTTTTTCCTTTTTAAATTAGAACATTTCTGTTGTCGGCCTCTTTGGCGCGAATGGTAGCGTCTCAGCCTTCATCCAGAGGTCCCGGGTTCGAATCCCGGTCAGTATCCAAGTAATACCTAACGGTGGTCCCGAAGGTTAAAAAAAAAAAATTCTGTTGAGAAAAGTAAAAAAAAAACGTAATTTTTTCATTAAAAAAGAGAAAATACATGATATTGTACTATCATGGCAGTCGATGCCCGTATAAGACCTAATAAAAAAAAAAATATGATATTGATAGCGGGTGTTAAAACTAAATGTTTTATAAAATTTATTGTATAATCTGTTTTTTTGTTTCAGCCACTATAGACTACGTTATTTCAAGTAGTTTAATTTTTCTTTCACATCTTCATCATCATTTCCTGATGTTTTTCTTTTCTTTATTCTGTGCAAATGTACTTCTTCCGTTGTTTTTGTTTTCCCTGGACACGTGGGATGTTTTGCAATTTCTTTATCGGTGGTGATTGTTCTTTGATGTTTTCTTTTTAGTTGTTCCATGTCTTTTTCA
This sequence comes from Zanna intricata, assembly GCA_010016005.3. Classification (NCBI taxonomy): domain Eukaryota; kingdom Metazoa; phylum Arthropoda; class Insecta; order Hemiptera; family Fulgoridae; genus Zanna; species Zanna intricata. The sequence goes on along the minus strand of JAAAKQ030504145.1, from coordinate 12,163 downwards.
GTTCCGCTGAACTGAAGTTGTTATTTGCGTTTAGATTTTTTGAAGTGTGTAACCAGCGTATTAAGGCTTATTCATTTTTAGTAACCGTATAAGACGAATCTTCTTTTTTTCTGATAACATCAGATGTTTTCCCTACTTAAATGTATAGTTAATTATTATTTCTTCTGTATTCTTCTCCGTCTTTGATGTTGCCAGGATGTTCCCTAAGTTTGTTGTTTATTTATGAAATATTAAATTTTAAACACTCTTAAATAATGAAAATTCATTTTTATTCGAATTTGTAAAAATCTTTTCTTTTTTTTTTGTAAAATGTGATCTGTTTTTTTTCTTAATTACCGATTTCGGGCTGTTTATTAAAAAAAAAGAAAAAGGAATTTGTAAAATTGAAGATTTTTCAAAAACTAAGCATAATTGATTATTCATAAACCTTTTTTTTTACGTATAACCGACACCACTGAATGAAGACAAAGTAGAAAAGATAAAACTTTTCTTTAACTAAACATTCCTTCCTTATTTTTCTTTAACGTCGTCATGTATCATTTATTTATCGGTATCAAATTCATTTGCAAATACATAAATGTATTTTGTTTTGTCATTAAATTAACTTCGGAATTACAATGACAACAAACAATGTTATCTGAAAGATAATATTACAGTATTATTGATTCTGATAAAAATTAAATTGTAGTGTAAAATTACTTTTAATGATATTTTTTTTTTTAGCTTATCACCTTGTGACGTTGTTACGACGTGAGCATGCGTATTAATTTTAAAATATTCAAAATAATTTGGGAATTAACTGTAACTAAAGAAGCTTTAAATGTTTGTTCATTTCCTTCAAGACATTGAAACTACAAACATCACCGCGTAAATCTCATAAAAGCGTCATAGAATGTTTTTTTTTAAAATATATTTTTATTAGTTTTAAAAATTTGTGTGAATTCAGAAAATTATTTGGAAGGGCTCTAGAATTTTACTTTTAACATATGTTCCTTTTAATTCATTTTTGGACTATAGAACTTAAGTCTTTGCGGCTACATCCTCCAGTCTAACATTGTTACAGACCGCTGGATAATACATATATCCTAAGAACTTGCTGCTGCATGTTTCTACAATCTAACAGTTTATTACCTATATAACTTTGTCGATCTAAACTCCTTTTTTCTGTCTTCGGGCCCATTTTTATATATTGATTCACAGGATTAGATGAAATGACAATTTTTGTAGCGTGTAAAAATGCTATACCTAACCGGGATTCGAACCCGGGACCTCCGGATGAAAGGCTGAGACGCTACCACTCGCGCCAAAGAGGCCGACAACAGAAATGTTCTAATTTAAAAAGGAAAATCCAAGGGGGAATTTTGTTTAATTATAACATCTAACTAGATTTAAATACTGAAAAATCTGTAATAAAATTAGAGAAAAATTTGTAAAAAAAAAATTAATTTAACGAATAAAAATATCACTCACTTCCTTTCTAAAAAGATGTTATCTAAAAACCTAAACTAATTACCAAAAATTAAATCAATTATTTTAATAGAATTAATTTAAAAAAAATTGAATTAATATTACTTAAACGATGAATAATAATTTTGTTTAGGAAATATATTTTTAATTTTTCAATAAATATATTAAACAATACATTTCTGTAGCAAAATGGGTTACAGACAGTTCTTCTTTAGAATTCGACATAATTAACAAAAGGATAAACAGTGTAAAATAGAAACTTGGTTACCTATTGATATACTTACCAATTAATCTCTGCTTGTTAACTTTTAAAATCAAAGTCTAAAAAAACCGCTGATACATAAAACAATACCTGCTTCTGACCGGTCAGCGGTTGAAAAGCTAGACTTTTGATTGAATAAAACACCAGCATCATAATGAAAATCTGTATCAAAATGATACAGCCATAGAAAATAAATATAAAGTTAATTTCAAAGTAACTGCAGTAAAAAAAATAATACTTGTTCGGTTATTTTAATTCTTGACTTTCAGAAGTACGCTAAATTAAAAACAATTTTGATTCCCTGCATGCCCGTAGACTGATCCCTGAGTTTTAGCATATAACAGCGCCACTAGCAAAGATAACAACTCATGAACAGAAAGCGCCTGTGTTTTGCAGTTTGCTACATGTGAATCTGTAGTTACAGTTCAATGCTCGTCTAGTAGAAAAATTTATTCTAAACCTCCAAAAGACATCGACATTCGTCGATGGCAGTATCGATTTGTAACGACCGGATGCCTCTGTTTTTCTGTTCAGCCTCCGGAAGTACCGTAAGGTATTGCTACCATCAGGATGAATGAGAATGATATGTATGAATTTGAATGAAGTACAGTCTTGTACAATCTCAGGTCAACCACTCCTGAGAAGTGTGGTTAATTGAAACCCAACCTCCAAAGAACAACGGTAACCTGGATCTAGTATTCATATCCGTAAACCTTTATTAGGATTTGAACTTTACAACTCTCGACTTCGAAATCAGCTGATCTGCGACTTCGCGTTAATAGACCAGCCTGGCGGGCTTAACTATCGGAAGCATGTCTAAAGGAAGGTGTACGGGATGACAGAGGTTGTCTTTAATGTGTCACGAGTCTTTCCTGCGAAATCCTAAAAAAACTGCCGGCCGCGAACTACAGATGCCGATGTGAATTATTTTAAGGAAAGGCGTACGTATTTGTTCATACCGTTTACTACTGTTACAGGATTTGAAGCCTATCGACTACGCAATCGAAATGTTGAAGCCTAAAGACGACTACTTTCTTAATCGTATTGCGTTTAACGATGAATCAACCTTTCATTTTAATAGAGAATTAGACTCACATAGCGTCCGTATCTGGGGTCATATAATCCCCAAAAACACTTACGATGCAAAAAGAACTCCTCAAAATTAAGGAGGACGCGATATCCCGACGGCAAGTATACGGGACGTCCTACTTTGCTGAAGCAAAAGTTACAGGAGTTGCTTATTTCGATATAATGCGTGTTCGCGGCTCTTTCTTCAACTGTAGTATGAACTGGAGAATTTAATTAGGCAATAAGATGGTGCGCCTCCTCATCGGCATAACTCTGTATGGAATCGGTTGAATTTCCCCAACCGATGGAACGTCGGGGTGGCTTCCAAGGTTACACGATCTGACCCCATGTGTTTTCCTTTGGAGATTTATAAAGGATCTTGTGTTTGTGCCTCGCTACTTACTGATAAACCCGATTTGAGGCATAGGATTAGAACAGTTGTCGTTTCCAGTACTCCACACATGCCGAGTATGGATGGATACATCCTGCGTGACGAGAGGCACTCTCATTGAAAAATTATACGAAAAACCTGTAAGAGTTACTCTTTCTTTTTATTTGTGATTCAGTTATGTAAGTAAAAGTTAAGAGATAATAAATACTTTTAAAACCAATTTTTTTTTTCTAAATTCTGTATTTTACTGCGTTTCTTTAAAGTTAGTTTTATAAATGGTTTTTTGAAACTTTTTTTTGTACCCTATGTATTTCTAATTAAAATTTGAATTTATCTAAAGAAAAGGTGTCCATATAGAAAAAAGGGCCGTTCTGAAGAAAAAAAAACCTGTAACGGCGAGAAACCTTTATAAAAATCTTAACAAAAAAGAAAACCAAAGAAATTACATAAAGAGACTACTAACGAGCTTGAAAAATTATTCTCTAGAATGCGGAAATAATTTTTTTTACCCTAATTTTTCTGAAGTAAATTTCATTGAATTTTCGCATGTACATCAGAATGACAAGTTATTATGTTATAATAAACAAATATTAAGCAATCACAGTGTCATAAAAATTAAAAACGTTTTCAAATCTTCGATAAACAAGTAATTTATTTTCGTTAAAATCGTACAATACAACCAGAAAAAAATCCTCTCCAAGTAACAAAATATTCATTAAAATCCGTCCATTAGTGAAGAGTATGGACGTGAACACACATATAAAAAAAAATTACAGGTATGAAAAAAATCTTCTCCTTTTATTTAAATGTCTTAAAAAGGCAAAATTTGCAAACAAATTAATATATATAAGGATAAATAGAACTAATACAGATTATAACCAAACATACATGTCTATAAGTACACGACTAGTATATATGCAAGTGTATTTTAAAAGTCCTCGCCGAAGGGAGAAAGTGTCTCTCGTATAGCAGATGAGAGAATGCTAGCCTTTTACGGTCAAACAACAAGAACCCTTCAAGATAACTTTTAAGATTGGTGGGGTGCATTTACTTGCTACACACAAGCACACTGTTATAATGTGTTATGGTATTTTTCCCCCTCTACTACTATATATATATCCACTTAACCTCAAACCTCAACAACCAAACTAAACAGATGTGCTTTTTCAATAAAAAAAAAAAAAAAATAATAATAATAATAATAACAGTAATAATAAAAACTCATCACTTCCGCCCTTTTTAAAATACGAGCCTTACACACACTATTATAAAAACACATGTGGCAACTATGTTGCTAAGAAATTTATTTTCTTTGTAACAAAGTATATGTTTTTAAAAAAAATATTTTAACAATAACAAGGGAAGAAAAATTAATTTATTAAAAAGGAAACTAGTGAACAATTTAAAGTAGATTTCTTGTTTTTTTATTTAAATATTACACAAAATATATCTTTTACTAATCCCAACGTATAGAATGCATTGATTTTCGACAGTAAAGAATTTATTTGTTGCTTTATACTATCTGCCCTAGTTTTTCTTATAGATGAACGGCATAAAAGCATCTGAGATATTATTAAAAGTTGCTTTCCTCAGAATAATGATGAACACCAGTCATGGGCGTGATTAATTCGATGTAAGTATCACTTTTAGATACGAATATCATCTATATTTCAGTTGATTTTAGATATTGATAGTCCGAGTCCATTATATTCGGATAAGTGAAAAAGAAAACAGGAAACCACTTCATACCTTATTTTTACTTAATAAACCTGGTCACCGACCATTCGGTTATGACACCTAACAAAAATTCAGATATTATAGAAAAGAAGGATAGAAAATGTATGTTAAATACCGAAAGATAAGGAAATTGAGGGGCATAAAAAAAAATCGAAGAATTATTTTATTTAAAGATAGAGGGACGGACGATTTAAGCATTCTATCAAAATCAGCTAATACAAGCAAAGAGAGTTTTTATACATGGTTATTAAATGCAAACGATTTTGTGTGTGTATAAATTTTTATATAGAGCGAAGATTTATAGCACGCACAAATTTATACACAAATTTTGAAAAATTATGTTTTTAAAATTCAAATGAAAAGGTTTTAATATGAATTTTAGAAGAAAAAAAAAAACAAGAGAAGCTCGTGGAAAATTCGCATAGTACGAAAATTTAAATAATTTATCATATATTGAGATATCCGGTGTTTGTTGATTTATTAATGGAAAGAAGTAAATGTAGAAAATAATAACCGGGTAGAAAAAAGTGGAATACATTAAGTAAATAATTGAGCATGTAGGTTGGATAAAATACGCTACGAATGAAAGATTAGATCACACAACACAAAGAAATAGAGACTTATCAAATCAATTGACGGACAGAAGACAAAAAATATAATGAAACAAAGGGATCATAATACATACGTAGCGCTTTCGAACAATTATATCCTCTTTATATCTTCAGCAAATATTTTTAAAGCTAATCAGTAAAACATTATCTCTTTATAATTAATATCTTTACATTTATCTTAATGTTGATTAAATATTCATAAAATCAAAGACTTTTACCAGCCAACAGTACGCAATATATTTTTGTGATTAACGCTATAAAACCCCGACCGCCTTTAATTTTCCCTAGTCAACGAAAATGTGCTCCTAAAGTAAGTAAAATGTCATCGTAGCCTAAATAATAAATTTTATAATTCATCTTAAACAAATTTATACCAAAAATTCTTGCTATAAAAAAATATCACCACTAAGAATTATTCCAAGATTTTTAAATTACTGAAAAAAGTTAAAAATTAAATCAAACCATTATTTTTGTATAATAATATTATGAATACCTGATAAAATTCCGCTTTGGTTGATAAAACCTAAGTGGAGAGTTTATCCAAAAAATCAAATGTCTTTTTATAATGAAGTTTCGATCTTACCCATTACAAACCGGATTATTCGGTGTTCTTCCAAATTCTTAACCCCTTAAAATATTTAACCCCCAAAAAATATCTTGTACGAATTTTTTTAAATTTTATATACTCCTGAACTCCTGAAAAGAGTTTAACGAAATTGTACTGGTAAAATGAGACAATGCACCCCTCTTCCATTGACTGTTTCAAACAAATCCTGTCAATGTTGGGTACAATCTATAAACACTGTTTAAAAAATAAAATAAAAAATCCAAAATTTATAAAAAAAAAAAAAACATTTTAAAATTAGTTCTGTTTTAAAACCTAATTTACAAGTAACTTCTGAAAAGAAAAAAAATACAAGTTTAACGTTTGATTCGGATTGTTGTAAATGCAATAACTTTTTTTTTAAACTATTAATTACTCTTACCTTTCATGGACAGAAATACAGCAAAAATTCTATTTTTCTTTTAATTTTTGCTAAAATGTGTTCCGAAAATTTGAATTGGTTAACGTTTTACCAGATAGGAAAACTTATCTAATTTTCTTATCCTCCTTTTTCTGTATTGAATCCTGAACGATTAAACTCAAAAAATATATTTAAAAAAAAAGGATAACCCACGGTTAAGTATTTCAAATAAGAAAATATTGGTAAGATTTCAAGCAATTAAATTACTATCTATTTAAAATTAATAATTAAATTCGTTTTTCAAGTTTCGTTAAAACAGATCCTATCATTCACTCATATCTTTCGTACAAATAGTAAAACAGATATTAAAATAATACAGACTGAAATTAACAAACCGATTGAAACGACCATTTGCTTTAGTTCTTTAAATAATGGAATGATAAAATAAAATACATTTACAGAGATAACCAAAGTTAAATTTACGGTTCTTAGGCGTACGCAAACAAAAGTTATATCAATATCCAATCTAAAAAAAAAATCGAATTTCAAATAAAAAATTTTGTGAAACAGCCAACGTCTCGAAAATAATTTACACCATTTTAATAAATAAAATACCAAAATGAAAATGAATACTTTTTTTTTCATTTCGTTAGCAGGAACCATAATTTAACTACCTGTTTCAGACAAAGATGAAATTAGCACTCAAAATATTACTATAAAGAAAATTATTAAGGGGAGTAAATCAACCCAAATTTTAACTAAAAAAAAAATAACTTTCTTTTGTCATTTATTGATCCTTTAAAATCTGCTTTTTAATGTAATACAATCATTTTTTCTATATTAAAAAAAAAAAAAAAAATTAATAATCGTTGCTGAATGAAATTTTTTCTTTTTAAATAAAAAAATTGTAGATTTTTAAAAATTAATTTCTTTGTTTCAATACTGATCAGTAGTTCATTTACGACTCGTTTTAAAGCTTACTTTGTTTTCCTTAGTACAATCCCCCCCTCCCCTTGATAGTAGCACTAAATTTTGAGTAGCATAGTTATTTGTTTGTATCGTGCACTTCTGTTTACTGTATAACATTTTGACAAATATTTTTTTTTATTTTTAGCGTAAATTATTTACATTGTATCATTAATCACTGGTTTTTTATTTCACTTTGTGTATTTAT
>JAAAKQ030504134.1:1674-13351 GCA_010016005.3 Zanna intricata | reverse complement strand
TAAATTTCTTTAAAATTATTAATGAGTGACATAATTCAGATATCTGGGGATATTTTAATAATAAGCTATATTTTTTGAAGAGAGCATGAGTAATCTGCAGAAGTGGCAGAACCAATATATTCTTATAACAACTGTACTCTGATAGTGAATTCAAAATTATTTTAAAATGTAGTTTTTATTTCCTTCAATACTGTATCAAAAACTACAGCATTTTATTTTTAAACAAAATACCATAATTCATTCACATGTTATAAGGGTTCAGTTTATCCCACTTTTTATTAATTACTCATTATTAAAAAAAAATTGATATATCTTATGAAATAAAGTAATATTTGTTATGTTAATTGAAAATCATATTAAAATTGTCAAATCATAATGGACACTTTGATAAACAGATACATGAAATAAACAAAAATTCTTTGTTTTTAAAAATTGACCAGTTCAAAATATATCTTTCCCATTATCAGTAATCCAGTAATTGATTAAGTAATTTATCATCCAGTATTTAACACTGACTGCAACACATTTTTTAGTGATAAATTCACTGAGGCCACAACTATTTTTGAACAAAATAAAAAGTACGGCTAGCATTATGGATTATTTGCCAGAATCTCATGAAACTAGTGAATCTTCTTTGAAAATAGAACCTCTACATGTTCAACACTAATTGCAGGAATTTATCAATAAAAATGTATATTAGGTATTTATCAATAAAAATTTATTTAAAACATTTTTTGTAGTTTTTAGTCTCTTATGCTGCATTCCCCTGCTTCATTCATTTCATGGTTTTATCATTTAAAGCTGGTCCTGTTTAAAACTACAGTCAAAATGCACTATTTAATTTTTACAATAATGCAGAAGATGGTAATTGCTGTTTATTTTTTTAATTTTTATTATTATATTTTGTTCCAGTTTCGCATACAGTTCGTTGTGCTGTGTGTCGGACTTATCCAATAAGAGGGCTGCGTTACCGTTGCTTACATTGCATCTCTTATGATCAGTGTCAGATGTGCTTTTTTCATGGACGTACTAGCAAAAGACATAAATTGAAACATCCAATGCAAGAGTACTGTTGGCAGGTGTGATATGTTATTCTTTTATGAACTAATTTTAATATCTGAACATCTACTGTAGTGAAATAACTAAGTAAAAATATTTGTTGATCCCAGTTCCATTGTTTAAAATTTATTTATTTGGGTTTATTTCTTCTTAATTTCAGACCAGTCATAAGGAAGCGACAGTTTCATTTTTGAAAGCTTTAGTAAACAGATTATGTGGTAATACATCACGTTTACAGTACCTTCCTGCTCAGCCTTGTGATACTGCAAGTTCAGGATCTGCTTCACCATCACTGTTAGTAATAAATATTTATTATCTTTCTTCTTTTTTTATGTAGCATTTTCTTATTTTAATATAATTTATAGTTATAAAGCCTAGTTTTTAACCTGAAATATTGATTAAAATGCAGTTTTATTCAAGTCTGATGCTGACACTTTACAGTTATAATTTCTAAACTTAAGAGAACTTTTCCCGAGAGGCATTGGTTAACATGAAAAGTTAATCAGAAAAAGAATTAACAGTAGAATATTATTTTTGATAAATTAAAAAAATAGTTTATTAACTGTTATTGATAATTATTTATTAATAACAATAACTAAAAAAATAAAACCCATTTAAGGTCAAGTAATGTTTTACAGTGATTTAATATTAGTCCTCTTTTTTATTTGCTTTTACTGTTATGTAAATAAATACATTTACTTTATAATAACTTTAGATAAATAAATAAATCCAAATTTTATTTCTAAATGTATTTTTATTTATTTATTAGAAAACGGTAAGAGTTCATTTGCTTATTAATATGCTGAAAACTTGAATGTAAAATAAAATAATCCCACTGCGAAATAAAAACATGATTTATCTTTTTGTACTCAGATATCCAGAAATTTTATTTAAGGAACATAAAAATAAGTTCTAAAAGTATTTAGTTTTATTTTTAAAAAATATATTGTGGTTAGAACTTCTCAAACTGTTTTTAAAACAAATTTTTATTTCTGCTTATTTAGTTTTTACTTCCCTGTCATATATAGCGCTATTGCTCTAGAAGGAAAAGTATTGTAATTGATCCAATTTGGGGTTATGCAGTTTTCACCAGATCTGGATATTTTGACACCTAAGGAACTGAAAAACCAGATGGAAACTGGTGGAAACTGGATAGATGTTAATGTTCATATATATATATATATATGTGTGTGTGTGTATTTGGCGTTGGCCTCTAAATCACTTTATATCTCCAGATCTACTGGGCTGATTTTGACCAAACTTGGTCAGATTACTTCTATATATGATTGGATAATGGCATTGATGCCAATAAATTTTCAAATTAAAAGGCTAAGCGGGTGAGACTGTAGGCAAGTTCACCCTCAGTATCTTGAGATTTCACCTAATTAAGGTCACATTTTTATTTATTTTTTTTAGGCTTATTTATTAATAAATAATTGTTATTAGGCACATTGTTAAAAAATAACAATATTTGCAGAAATGATGTTTTGCAAAATTGTACCCCCACCGCAAAAAATTCTGTTTTAGTTGTCTGCTATGTTGTAATGTCACAGGTGAGCGGTAAAATTAAATAAGTGAATAATATTTAAAGTATAAAAACCAACTTGGTCTGGCTGGCTCTTGAACTCGATCGCCTGGTTAACTCGGTACCTGGTTAACTTATACACTTAAATTATTCTGTAATTGTCATTATTATAACAATAACTCTGACCTCTGTGGTGGAGTGTTAGTAACACTACCTTTTTTTATGTAAGGTTCTCGGTGTGAATCCTGTTAGGTTTCATTTCTATATTCAAGAATATCCACATCATCATAAAAAAGAAGGATGACTAATTGGTTGGTTAGGCTGCTATCACCAATATGAATAAATAAATAAATAAATTATTGTTGCTGCTGTTTTTACTTGTAGTTTCACTTTTTCGGTGTTATCAAAGTATTTGGCTAAGAAAAATAAGAACAATAATAATGTAAATGTTAAATATAAAAATAATGAAAATGTTTAATATAAAAAATAACTTGCATATTGTCTAATCAGTCTGTCCATTCTGTTTGGCATTGTGTATTGTACTAAATCAACTTAAAAAATAAAACTTAATAATAAATATGTGTTTATTTCACAAATTAAATTTTTTAAGTTTAAATTCATAAAGCATTCAGCTGATTATTACTATTATTTTACTTATTGGAAGATATTCTTGGCTCAAAGTTTTTGAATCTGTTTTATCTAAGTATAACAATAAAAATTAATTGAAGTAAATTGTCATCCTTCAATTATTTAATCCTTGTAATTATAAATTTAAAACCATAAAAAAATCAGCTTTACCTTTTTCAATTGGTATTGACTTATGCAGTTTTCTAGACATTATATTTGTCTTTTTTATTATGTAATAAATTACTTTTTTCCTTAGTGTGATTTAATTTTTTTTTTACATTTATATACAGCAGTACTAGTAGCAGTAATATTACAGCAGTAGAACTGATGTCAGATATTGAACAACAGTCACAGATCATCAGATATGCTAATATAAATGGTGTCAGTGGAGGTAATGATGTTGATTGTGGTACTGGAAATGATGTTGTTCCATGGATTGATTCTACATTGCAACCTCAAAAAGAGCTACAAAGCATTATCAATAAACTGGAGGCGGAGAACAGGTGTTGTTTAATATGTACATTATGATTTTGTCAATGTTAATGCACTTCAGAAATTAATTTATATATATATCTTTTGTATATAATTTTCTTGTTCATATGTAAAAGGACATTTATTGATGTCCTAGATAGCCAAAATTTGAGAGATTATAAAAATCCTTAGCATTTTCACTAGAATTGAAGTTGTGTTTTAAAAGGGAAAAATGCATATGATTATACTTCTGATTTTGTAAAATGCTCACTTTCTAGATTCTGAATTCTATTTCAGTCATTACTTGTTCATTTCTTGAAAAACAGAATCTTCTGTTGTTTTTGTAATATTTCGGGAACTAGTAACATCCTGAAAATTTGATGTTAGAAGAAAGGATAAAATGCTAATAACTGAAGGCACATTTAATGAACTAGTTACTGAAAATCATTGATAACAATGTTGCTGTTGGCATTTATGGTTATGTTATTACAACTTAACATTCTTTTACATAAAAAAAAGAAATTTAAGTTTATTATTTTGTATTATTAGGTGGTACACAATAGCTTATATAACTCTCAAATGAATAGAAACTGTCAAATGAAACAAACATGGCATAGAGTTAAATTTATTTACTCCAAAATTTTTAATTATTTGTCCATATATTCACCATATTCAACTATAAATTTATCATAAGGGTAAACGAGTTTTCTCATTCCATCAACATGCAAGCTGTAGTGTGTGGTTCTTATTACACACAAACAGAATTAAAAAAAAAAAAGAAAAGAATTTATTAAAGAAAATTCTAATTACTTGTTTGAGAACTGTGAAATGATGTACTGGACTTTGCTTCAACAGATAAATTTATTATTTCTTAATATTGCCATCATGGTAACACGAGTTCCTCAATGTATTATAGCTAGACACTCTTAGCTTTTGTTGTTTATTCTTTTCTCTGAGTTTTTTGTAGGCCAACCGCAAACAGAACTTATGGTAGCCTAGTTGTGCAGTAATCTCTTACTTGTGCTTTTGGTATGCCTATCTAGGTGATGATGTGATGGTCATTCCAAATCAATCCATTCACCTTCATTTGATGCTTCTCATCAGTCACAGAAACCAAATCACTGTTAAACCAAATCTATATGTACTTCACTACCATTTGAAGTTTTTATTGCCCACCTAGTCACAGTACTTAGATAAACAATTTCATCACCATAAATGGCTTTTAGATGATTGTCACTAATGTTCACTTTTTCCACTAAAATTATTAAATTATTATTATTATTATTATTAATAAAAAAATTCAGTTGCTATATGTAGTTTAATCATGTTGAAGTAGCTGGCATTCTCAACTCCATAACAATGGTGACTGACAGAAAGTGATAGGGCACTAGTCAAGAAGTTATTGGTAGTAGTAAGGAAATAAAACTACCAGAAGTCAGCATCTGTTGCTTTGTATGACATTTTGTTCTTATGTTTGTGTTACATTTCAGCTGCCCCTTGTAAAATATAAAAAAAGTGATAATTAAAAATTTTTACTTATTGTGGTTATGAAAGGGAAAAAAAGATTATAACAAAAAAGTTCAGTAAAAAGTTCAGTAGAGCTGAACAAATAGATTATGGCTTTTTAGAAATTAAAAAGTTTGTTTTTTTTTAATCTTTATGTGATCTTTTTTAATATTGAAAGAACTGATATTTTATAAGCGAACTGGTCGGTTAATATTGAATTTATTATAAACCAAAACTTAAAATTTGATCATCAGATATGAAAAAAAATGTGAACTTGTTCATGGAAGCTTAGTTGTAGGGTCAGTTACTTACTTCAGATGCTCATCTAGTATTACAAACAGTAAAATCAATTTTGATAAATGCTAACTTAAAATATGCATCATAGGTTGCACCACCTGATGATTTACGCATTAGAAGATTATTCATGACAAAACAAAGATAGCTTCCCTGTTTGGTGTCTGAATGTATTGTAACCTATCATATAAGATGAAATGATTTAACTACTTCAAAAACTAAAAAAACTTATTCACTGAACTTGAGTGATGTGACAAATTTCTTGCAGTTTGTATCTTTGTTTTGATAGCCATAATGTTAAATAGATGTGAAGGCATATACTTTTGTTGCAGTGTAAATGGATCCAATATTTTGTTTGTTCTGTATGTATTTTTTTTTTTTTGTATACTAGACCCAATTACATTGATTGATGAATATGGTAAGGTGTGATTTTATTTTGAATCACTTTATCCTCCTTTACTTTTGCTAATAAGCCTGGGATTATTTTTTCTTCTTGAAAATGAATGTCATTTTTGGGAATGACTGAAGATTTTAGTTTGTCTACTACCACTATGTTATGACAGTTTTGGTAATTTAATTTTGTAATAAACTATGGATCACTCATTGTGTTGTTTAGATACAATTTATATAAATTTCATTTCATATATTTTTAATTTAGGAGTAGTTAAAAATGATTGGAATTTAAGAATAGTAAAGAAATATATAGGTTTTAATTAACTTGAAGTAAATTTGGAACTATTCTGTTTGTCTTATCTGCCTACCAATATTTCATCCATTCAATTCCTCTAAATAAAATTGTGCAAAGACCAAAATATTCTTAGCAGACATGCAATATTTTGCTTGTTTTTTTAATTTTATTTTCACTAGATTGTGCTTGTAAACTAATTGCATGTTATTTTTAAAGTTAATACTGAATAAAAGTGTAGCATAAATTTATTGTAATATATTAGTTAATACAAAACTGTTGCTGTCTGAATTTATAGCATGTAAGAACAAAATGACTAGTATTTTATTTGTTTAAAGTTAACATATTTTCTGTAATAGTAAACACCTTTGAAAATGATAAACTTTTGCTTCTGTGGCATGACTTAGTCATTAAGTAAGTTAATACGTGTTATGTGAAACATTGATTTATAACAGTATCCTTCAATGTTATATTTTGTTTTATTTTCAATATTTTGTTTTATTTTGATTATATTTTGTGCTATTTTCAATAGGCAGCTTGAATTGGATATTGAACGATTATGTGGTCTTGATCAGGATAGAGTTGGACATAGTCTTAAAGAACACAGGGCATTAATTGAAGCTCAAGTTCGACGACTTAAATTATTGAAGGTCAGACAATACTAATCCAAGCTTGAATTTTTAAATTCCATTTTTCGCTTCTGGTGATGAGGTCAAAAACTTCTTTTAGAATTCAGTTTAAGATGCTAGCATTTTTGTTGACTTCTTTAAGAAAATATTGGCTGCTCTTTTCTAAACTCTTCTTATTCTGTATAAGTAAACTTATTTATTAAATTTCTGTATCTACTTGCTTGCCTGATTCATCTGAGTGAGTTATTTATTGATTTGTATAGGAATAATATTTCATGAGAGTTTCTTACCTCACTATGTTTTTTAAGTTATCAAGTTACTTTTAAGAAGATGCCTGGAGCCAATCCATAGTTGTCATTATAGTTAGTCAGTTAGTTGTTAGGTAGTGTCTTTGAAAGGGGAAAATAGATAAGTTAAAATTGTAATTTAACTTTATATAATAAATAAATATAATTATAAATATAATCAAACCAAATTTTTTTTCCCCCCTCCCCTGGGTCGGACCTCCAATAAAGTATGGCACAACCAAGGAGAGGAGCATCTCACTCTAGTGGTAGTCTAGAGTGCGGAACAAGGAAAAAACCGGAAAGGAACTAAGGTTTCCATCTGTATTAATCGAATCTTTCTTTTTCTCGTTGAGAAATCATTTTTTGTGTTTCTTTTACTTATCAGGTAATCTTTCTTTTATTTTCTTTTGCTTATCGGGGAAGGCAAGGTCCTTTATTTTGGCTCCAAGGGGCCAGGACTGGGTAAGGTCCCAGTCCTAGTCCCCAAAAAAAAAAACCGAACCTAACCTATGCTTATTAGTCAAGGTTAGCAAGCGAAGTAATCGTTGATTAAGTTTGGTTAGATTAATACATTTAATAAATTCAATAGTTATTGCAATTATTTATTATTTAAATTATCAAAACATTACTGTTAATTAGTCGAGGTTAGTAAGCAGATTAAGTTAGATTAGATTATATCTATTATTATATTTATTTTATAAAGTTAGATTACAATTTTAATTTATTTAGGTTAAGTTTGGTTAACAAGAACGTAACATATTTACACTCTGTAAATGTGAGTCTCAGTTTATGCGATTTCATTATACGCGCCATCTAACAACTAATTGACTAACTGAATAATTACAGATCGGCTGTGAGCATCTTCTTGAAAAATACTGTTTATCAATGTTTTCTGAGTGTAATGTCATCAAACCAATTTATATTTATTTTTATAAAATAAACGTCTTTGGAAGAACAATCAATTTTGGCTGTTATTGTACTATTCCCATTATTAATAGATTGCTATTTGCAGTCTTGTTTGTTAGAAAATAATAACCAATGTAAATAATACTATGAATAATAATAAACTCGAACAAAAAAATTTTTTTTTTGTTAAAAATAAGTTTTTTTTTAAATTTAAATTTAGCTTTTAAAATAAATTTTAACTTCAATAAATAAAGTTAACTTCTTTTTATTTAATTTTATTATTTGAACTTAATAATTGATCATTTTTAAAATCCAAACTTTATCCTGCCTCCATTTTGGATACAGACACATATTAACTTTTTATTTATACCATTTTTCTTGAATTAAAAGAGACTTTTTAAAATAATGTACCGTGCACGGGGTATTACCATTTAGAATATTTATGTTACAGTCCCTAGGCCACTGCCAAGAAGAAGTAGAAATTCCATTTCTCATCAAAGAGTAAAGTAGTTGACTGATACTTATATAATTTACTGATAATTTATACTGATAATTTCGCGCATGTGTTATTGTAGATACTATTTTAATATATACTTTACTAATAAGAGAAAAGCAAAAACTAACAGGTTGACATATGTTTGATAAAATTCCAGTCTTATCTTTTCTCTTTGTTTTGATTGTGTTTTACCATAATGTTTAATCTTGACGTGTGTAATGTATAGTATTTAGTGTTAAATGATATTTGCAAATATGCTTTATGTATGGAATAAGGAGAAGTTGGGCTTAACATATTAGGTTGCTTAATCCTTATAAAAACAATTTTCTGAAGAAATTCCTTAATTTCCTTTAATTCCAAACTGGAACAATCACACTTGTTTTTTAATAGAGAATTATTATGATAAAATTAATTTCTTGAGTACACTTTGTAAAATACGCATTAAAACTACTACAGAATATAAATGAAGCACTATTAAACAAAGAGTAAAACATGAGAGTATACTGATAAACTTATATAATGTAACGTTTAATTTGGTTTGCAATAATTTGGACTTCTTAAAAAATAATTATAATTTTTTTTTCTGAATCTGAAAAAAGTTATGTTGGCTAAACTTGTGTTGGAATGTTACACATGGCTTGCCATCAACCTCGCTTAGACCAGTTATTCTTTACTTCAGATTTTTATTTCAGTAATACTGTGTGTTGTTATTGAGTGAGTATCTTATAATTGTTGTTATATAATACTGTACAGTACTAAGTTCATTTGTTGTACACAGAAAAAAATTTGTACATAGTGTATTATTGTATTATGTTTAGTAAATTTTTAAGTTTTTTATATATTTTAATAAGAATTATTTCTTTAGCCGTTATATAGTACAATAGTTTTTAATCTTTATTTTGTATTATCATTTAATATTTTTCAAGGAAAGTACAAAACTGACTTTGCAAAAAAAATGGATTTTTAAGTAAAATCAATACTGGTTACTTGTGCAGACAATTTTAAAAGAATTTGGTATTAGTTTACTTTATATGACAAAAAAAAAAAAATTGAAAATAGGTCCTATTTCATTTTAAAACAAGATATGTTAGTGCTGTTAGTAGAAAATGAATGACTGCAGCAAGGTTAGTAATATTGAAATTGCTCTTTACATATAGTACAAGCAGAAATGTTCCTTTGGGGTTCCAAATAGAGGTGTAAAGTTGTAGGCAGTGGCAGGAATTTATGTAAAATCAGAGTCGGTCCTTCAGAGTTTGAGTTGGAATGACGATATCTGAAAGTTTCATACTGAAAAATTGAATATCCTGTACTGAAAAATTGAGGGAAGTATCCTTCGTATTACTTTGTTTATGGAAAAAAGTAATACTAAGGATCATAGCTGTAAATAGTACAATAAACTGTGTGTGAAAACTGTTTATGTGTTCTTTATTTGTAGATGATATGATTTTTCTATTTATATAGCATGTATAATGTTAGCTACAGGTGAGAGGTTTTTTTGAAACATAATAACGCGCCTAGACTCATGGTGTAAATCTAATGAATTCACATTTTCTTTGGAAAAAGCAAAGTACATTTATTTTTCCTGGTTGAGGAAACATGTTGACCCTCAATTGTATTTACATGGTGAATCAGTTGAGGCATGCATGCAGGTTAGATTTATAGGAATGTGGTTAAACCAATGACTGACATGGGTAACTTATTTGAAGGGGATGAAGGTAAAATTGATAAAAATGTTATACATGTTGCACTTCTACTGAACTCTGGTCTGATCCCAGCCAGACAAAACAAAAGGTTACCTGAATATGGCTAGTTCTGCACATCCAAGCACACTTAGTTTTTGTTGTAGTATTAAAACTAATGCACCTTTTTCAATGTTTTATGTATCAATCTAATCCTTAGCACTTATATATTTAGTTTTTACAACACTATAGTAAGAAAACAGTAAAAAAACCACACTTTAAAATACACAAAGCTGGAGCTCTCACGGCAGCAACATGTCGTGTCCAAATCACGGTCTCAACACCTCTGTTTTTAGTTTATGTTGAACTTACGTTACCTTTGACAAGGTCTTCAAAGAATATAATAAAAATTCAGTGTAAATTTTTGTATTTCTCTTGTGTTGAGTTCTTATTTATCTGTCAGTCTACCTCTTTAGATGTTTCTGTTTTTTATTTTTATCATGCTTATCTTAAAGATTACTTGGTGACATGTAATAATATTCAATCTTAGAAGTTTTTTTTTTGTTACAGCAACATTTACAGTCTATAGGGCCTAAAGCTCTGAAAGTTCAGAGTACTCCGATAACTGTGCAGAATTCTACAGCTTTAACACTTTATAAATCACCTCAACTAAGCCCAATAATAAATAATCGAAATTGGCCTACAGATACTACAAATTTCAATCGCAATAAAAAAGATGAATATTTATTATCAGATTTGACATCTGGTTGTCTTAGTACTTGGTTAGGTGGTAGAGATACTGTAATAACTGAACAAAGAAGTGGATTTTCTGATTGGCTTGGTACACCTAATGCTGCTTCTAACTCGACGCCATGCCCACGGAATGGTTTACCATCTAATGAAAATGAAAGAACCTTTCAAGATCAGTCGCATATTGATGAACTTCAACAGGGGTTAGACAATATCCTTTTTAAATTGCAGAATATGCTTGCTTCTAATTTTTCATTATCAGGTAAATAGATTTTTTATATTTTACATTTGCTTCAGTCAATAGCTGTCATATTAAATCATATTTATTTCTAGTTTAAAGATAATAAATTCACCCACCATCAAGTTGAACAAACTATTTACCTTCAAGCAAGATAAGATAACAAAATTTCACCTATCCTTAAAGTGGTACTATTAAAAGTAAAAATATCTGTAAAAAGATAAATTACAAAAATCAAAACTTTCTTAACGAAGTGTTTGCTAGTTAGGCTGAATTTTCCCCATATTGTGGTAGGTTTAGCATATTGATGTGCACTAATGTGTTCAGTTTTGTGGAGAGTGAGATGGAATATTTATACTTTAACTTTCCTAATATGGCCTATGTGGCTAGTTTTCAACATGAAGTACACTATTATGAGTAAGCTGGGGTCTCTTACCAGATTGTGTAAGATTGTTATAGTTCCTCATAATGGACATTATGAAGCATGACAAAACTGTTTTGATTCATAAATTCTTTGAAACTGAT
>JAAAKQ030504133.1:20336-40245 GCA_010016005.3 Zanna intricata | reverse complement strand
TTTCAGGAATCATTCCTTAGTCTGACTCTCAACAGGTACCTCTCCGACATGGTTGCACCTTCGGTCCAGCTACTCTGGATTACTGAGCACGTAAGCCCTCTCACCATCGGCAAGGTCGCATGATTCGTAGAGGGAGGATACAAATATATATTTATTTAAAAAAATCATTTTATAAACAAAGGAGTACAAGGAAAAACAAATTTTTTTACCCGAATACTAGAATGTAATTGAATAAAAAAAGCGATTAAATGTAATAACATTAAGAAATTTAAATATATTAAAATTTCCATTTTTCCAAAGAAATCATTGTAGAAGAAAGTAGAAAGAGGAATATCAAATCTAAAGAAGACTATATAAAAGAGAGAAAATATTTTGCATTTTTTAACAACTAGTATATCATGATTAACGTTGATTTCTGTTAACAGTAAAAAAAAAAAATCCCTTCTAATTTCTACATAAATAGATTTCTAGTTAAAAAAGAATGTTAAACAAAAACCTAAACTATAAATACGTTCTTCCGTACATTTTAACTCGGGTTAAGAAGTTAATGTTGAACGTTTTTCATATATTAATAAATTCTAATTTAGATTAAACAGATGAATACCTAATAATTTCACAAATAAACCGCATAATTAATTTATACAAAATTTCTATTGGTTGGATTTTCATTTTCTTTTTCTTTAAGCAAAATCGATATAATAATTTGCGCTTCATAAAATAGGAAGTAAGAGAAGCATTATAAAAATATATTTTACGAAACAAATCGATATGTTATAAACTGCTAACAGAACAGCTGCAAGCTAACAGGTTTTTTCCTTTCTTTTTCTTTTTTTAACGTTCTTTCATCATTTCATAAAGAATAACTTCATTTCTATTCAAAGGGACGGCGTGAAACCAATCGATGTGTTATAAATTGTCAACTTGGTTAAGTACAAGCGACAGTTATAAACATATTCTTTGAATTCAATAAGGTTAAATCACAAGAAAAATAAATAAATATTCGTTTAATTTATGAAATAAGAATGCAGGATAGAAAAGATATAAATTTTTATAAATCTATTAAGATTAAATAAATAGGTTTCAAAGTGAAGCATGACCTGGATATCACAACAATATTTATGGTTATAGAAATTCTTGCAAAAAACGAATGGTACAGTCGATGATTGTTAATGAATTAGGTCTTAATAGTTATTGTAGACTATTGACTGAAAAAAAACTATAGCGATAAATAAAATCCACGTCATATCAGATCGATTTAATGCCATACTGATATTTTATTTTTCATAATAAAATCATAACAAAATTTTGATGATTAATGGACGGAACTGAAGATTGATATTGATTTGAATTGATGATTTATAAACGGTAAAGCAATTATTTCATACATATTTATTGGGAAAATTTTAAAACGATGCAGTAATTAAGTGTCAATATTAAAAAGAAAGAATAAATCAGATTACAATGCTTTATACATAAAATCATTAGTTAATACCTGGCGGTTCCTAAAATAACTATAAGTATTACTTAATAAATAATTTAATAAGCATATTAATAATATATAATTAGAAGTTATGAAATAGTAATAATAGAAATAACAAGTAATAACAGCAATAAAATAAATAATTAATAGTAATAATAGCTGCAAGATATCAGGAATAAAAATACATATCAGCTTATTTCCAAGGAGTAAATATCCAGACTAATGTCGTCCGATGTGCGTAAAACCTTTTCTACCCGAATTTGTCATCTAGTAAATGCTAGTCATATTCATGAATTGAAAATATTGTGGATCAATAATTATGTAGAGAGAATGAATAGAATGATGTATCTTATTTATTTTATTAAATATTTTTAATGGTTTCTATTTTAATTACAAATAATATTTGTAAAAATTCTAGTATTGAAGTAGCGCAATTGATGAAGAAGTATAAAAACAGGTGTCAAAATGATACGGTTCAAAAGAGACAAAACCATTTTAACCATCTAAGCGTGATTAAATCAACCGGTTTTCACATTTCCTTACTGGTAAGGATTTAGAAGTAATTATTTAAAATTTGCCAATGAAGAAACATATTTTTTGCATAATAAATATAATTTCACTTACCATTTACGTCAATTTCAACCCAAGACAAAATTGGGGAAGAAAGTAAGGCGTCGTTATGCGCTCGGCATTCGTATTTTGCTCCAAGGTCACCTCGGCTTACATGTACCGTTATGGTGCTTACACCAGTTCCGATACCATTTGGTCCACTTTGAGCGTTGTAAGTGCCTAAAAAAAAGAAAAAAAAAATTAAAAAGATTTTATGAGCGTATTGTTTTTTTTTTTTTTTTTGCAAAAGTATTAAAAAAAGTTTCATGAAAAATTCACTAGGATATCTAAAATAGCGTAAATCATGACTTCGAATTAATAACTATAATAACCAAACAAAGCTACTAAACCAAATAAAAACTTTACTATTTAAATATTATTCAAATAATTTTTTTTTTTTTTTTTTTGCTTTATATAGGCATTGACTCTTCCAATATCATGATCCCTTGTTATTGTGTTAAAAAAAATTAAAATCCTCAGTAGGATCGTTAGATGTAAAGATATACAGGGCCCTTATATTTTAATAAAACACAAAAATAAAGACAAAATGAAATACTTAAATAAAACGCACAAACATAACACTTGGGATATAAAAAGCCCTGACATTTACATAAAACACAAAAATAAAACATTGAACACAAAGCAAAATATCCAAAAAATGTTTTCAACATTATGCACATTTGAGAACTTTATGTTCGGGTGTAAAATGCCTTCGACATAGAGGATTAGCAGTCAAATATAACACATACTGACTTCGTCGAAGGTTTAAACGTGATAGTAATTTGGTGGCGCATAGGTAAGCAAATATATTTTCTTCTTTGCCATTTTATAAATCAGTAGCTATATTATTTATTAAACATCTGTAGTCGAGGAGTAGGAATCATTCTATGTTCCGACAAATTGTTGCCATTCTGGCAGCTTTGCCTGTGCTTTCATTTTATGAGATACTAGCGTGTCCTGGAGTCCATGTAAGTACAAAATCTCATTCGATTTAATACTTAAAGAATGGACAAGCTGCTGCGATGAGGACATGTCAATGTTCTTGTTCAGAATAACAGTTAGTGAGATTAAAGAATCAAAACATATAAGGACGTTTTCTTCACGGAAATGTTCTGTATAGTAAAGAGATTGCTATATAGCACTGAGCTCTGCCATGTAAACACTTGCCTTATATGGCAATTTCCACGAATGAGCTTCTCCATTTTAGAACCATCAATAAATGTTTTCATATATCCCTCAAAGTTACCAATGACTGACAAAAATTCCTGCTGGATGATAAATAATATTATTATTACTGAAAATCTAAGTAGTGATTTAAAAATTACCTAAAGAAACAAGAAACGTATTGCTGAAAGAAATACATATTCACCAATCCATAATTTAAAAATAAAAAAGTTAACGACACAAATACAGTTAATTTAGAATATTAAAATAGAGTATTTTTGTTTCCCTGTTTATAATCATTATGTGCTTGTTACATTGAATATTTTTCCGTTTATCCAGCTCTCTTAAAGAGAAATACGGGAAAATAATAAAATAAATAAAATTTTAGTATTTGTTAACGTTAAAATAAGTTTATTTCTGTCAGTGTAACGCTTGAAATCATCTTTGTATTATTTCAAATTTTTAGAGAAGAATTTAGTGCAAGTTATAGGAATAATGGTGGGTGGTAGGTCTTTAACATAGAAGGAGCTTTGGAGTAGCCGCATCATGAATTGGCGTAACTAAGCAACGGACAGTACAGTGGTAGACCGCGAGGCGATAAAACCTTCAGACTGGAAGATCTCACGACCAACTCTTCCCTCTTAAATATTATTTATATCCCTTTCTTGGAGTTCTCAGGAATACCAATATATCAAAAGATATAAAACACTGTCTTAAAGAAAATTATTCTAAAGTGATTTTCCCTTTTAAAAAAAAAAAACAAGCTACTTTAATTTCTTAAGATGTGCATTATAAAAGGAATGATAAAAGTTAAATAAACAAATCTTTAATTTAAAATGTAGTTTTACATAGAAATACAAAATTAGATCGATTGAACTAACAAATTCAAATAAAAATAACTGTCTTTATTAGTTCTGAAACTAAATTTAAACGTGTATATAAAGTGTTTTAAAATATACAATTGTAATCGAACCAAAGAAAATTTAATCAGAAATATTAATATGACAAATCTTTTAAACTAATATAGAAGAATAAATAAAGAGTATATTACTAGAAAATAAAAGTATTATTATAATAAATAATAATATAATAAAAATAAATGTCAAATTAAATTAATAAAAAGAAAAAAGGTCGCTTATAGTTTGTCGTTAAATTAAACTGTCATTTAATATGGTTTTAGTATTACACAAACATAAAACTGGTAAATTCTGATAACATTATTTTTTCTGAAAAATTTTAAATTTTTTACAAAATAATAGCAATGATGTTGCAAAACAAAATTATATTACTTTGTTATTTCCTTTGTAGAAACTGAAATTAAATTTTATTTTCATTTTATACTTACTAATTTATTGTTACAACAATAAAAAACGAATCTGATATCTGTTATTGTAAAATAAAAACTAACCTCTCTCCATAAATTACATGAATAATCTATTTAAACGAAGCGAAAATTTGAGTATGGGTCGGAATGAGTAAAACTCCAATATATTTTGAAAATAGAGCTAACAATTATCGTTATTTTGCTGTTTTAACGAAGTTCATTAGTCAGTTAACAGAAATAGAAATCAATCGCGGTTAGTTCCAACAAGATAGCGCAACAGCGCACACAACTAACGGGTCAATGGCGTTTTACGAGATGTCTATGGTGAAAGAATCATTTCGAGTGGTTAATGGCCTGCACTATCGCCCGATCTGACTCCCCTTAATTACTTTTTTGTGGGGGGCAGCGAAATAAGCAGTGTATTGCAACAGACTACACATGATTGAATTAAAAACTGCAATAACGGCATACGTATGAAACATTCTATTACATCAGCTGGTTAAGGCATTTGAAAAAAATATTGAAATATGTGCAACGTTGTATTGATATTGGAGAAGGTCATTTTCAACACCTCTTTTTAAAATTTTCCAGATATTATTTTAAAATTCGTTTCTGTAAAATAATGAAATAAAAATAACATGTAATAACTAAGAAAGTTACGTTACTACTACTTCAACAATTCCACTGCACAGCAACTTTTCGAACTTACTGCATGATGAATTTTTAAATACAAAATTCAAGAACATATTAGAATAATTAGAGTTATTTTTTGTATAAAACTCATAATTTTTTTTTCTAAGTTAAAGATATCTTTAGTTACCTAATGAATGTTTTTAAATTTGCGTCCTAACTGATGCAAGTTAAGTAAATTGCGTACTTATGTATTTGGTTAAGTTTAAAAGTATTAGTTAAACTATATGATAAATAGTATTAGATAAATTTATTTTAAACGGGATTTCATTAAAAAAATATTTTTTTTTTGTACAATCTCCTCTCTTGATGTTATATAAAACTGTAATGATAGTGTTTATTTTTAAGATGGACACATACACTCACAACCAAACCCCCAAACACACACACACTCACCACGTAACTTTGAGGGAATGACATGTGAAAAAGGAGGGATATGAATGTTTCCCTTTTTTTCATTCAGTTCAAACGAAAAAATGGTGAAGTGAGTTGGTTAAATCTTTGCCTGGTATTATGTTAGACTTTGAACTAAATTTTATATAAATCAACCAATTAAAGGGAACTTTACGAAGGTTCTCCTTATCGGCAGTACTCCGAGGATATCGATTGTATGATAGCTAATAACAGAAGTATGATCTATTCGTTATCTTTTTTTTTAATTAAAATGGTGTATGGATTACGGTAAGTTATGAATATTATATGTTATGAATATATTATGTTGTATTCGACCCTTGTGTCAATGAAATCGCTTATCCACTAACATTTTGATGTGGCTTATCTTATATACATTGGTGGTATTAAATTAAACGCATTTAGAAGATATGCAATACATAAATAAAGTTACGTATACTCAGAAATAAAATAATAAAAAAAAAAGTAATAGGTTAGATGAAAAAAAAAACAAAAAAACAAAAAAAAAACCATTATTATTTAACGTATACAAAACAATCATTTTATGTCAAAAACATACATCGTTATGCGGTACTCAACGTAACTCTCTATTCCGAACTGATAACTCTACTGACAATTCGGTAGTTGATATCAAAATCAGACTGACAGGAGCAGTGCAAATTATTATTATATTGGATTTTCTTTGTTTCCGATGTAATGAAATCCTCTTAATGAAATTCTCTTTATTACAAATACGTACAAATATGGGCAGTGTGTGTATTTATATGAATACGTTTCTGTTAATTCGCAACAACCAAAATTTAATACTTATAAGTTAGGGATAATTAATTAATGGGTAACAACGATAGCAAACGACCATAAAATTTAACTGCAGGGCAGTATACTTCTGATTATATTTGAGCTATTGTCTGATTGAATCCCCCCCTCCACCTGAGAATTATGTTTTTAATGTGTACTGGAAAATAATTAGAACGGCAGAGAAAACAAAGAAGTGGTATTAATTTATTGAAAGGTGCTGATGTATTAAAATTACATAAAACTGTGAACAAAACCAAAAATGGTTGTGTAATTCAAACATTTCCTATATTTTTTTGTAAACTTTTTTCTTACATAAAAGTAAAAATGTTTAATTACTAAAAATGTATTAAGTAATTATGAATTATGTATGTACGTAAGCAATCAGGAATTAAGTAAGTTAATACTGACTGATAGATTACACAAAGGAAAAACATATGGAGTTTTAAGAAAATCTCACCATGGAATTAAAACCAGAAAAGCAGATCACATACAAAATCCTTAAGAAAAAAGGATAAATGGGAATTAAAAATAATTTTACTGAAAACAATAAACTAAATAAAGATGTAAACATCAAAGAAAGAATAAAACACCAACTTTTGCTTTTCTTAATGCATTAATTCACTACATAATCTCGAAAGCTTGGGCGAACGAACATGAAATTTAATTTTTGTAGCGTATGAAAAATGCCGTGTTTGATCGGGACTCAAACCCCGGGACCTCCGGATGATAGGCTGAGACGATACCACTCCGCCATCTTCACATAATATGAAGATCACGGAATGTATAATCTTTCCATTTTAAGCAATAAAAGCAGTATAATAAACAAATTAGAATGCTTAAAATTGTATTTTTCGTAATAATAATAATAATTAATCTTAAAACTTATAAGATTTAAATAATTTTTTCAGCCGCAAAATTATCCAGAAAATCATCCAGATCATCACTTTTCATCGAAAATCTGGATAAAAAGCACAATAAAAAATCTGAGGAACCATTAATATGGGCAATCAGTTAGAAATTAATTATTGCTAGAGAAAAAAAATTTGGGCATCAATAAAAAGAAGGCGAAAAATTAATGTGTTAATCTGGTGGAAATAAAAGCAACCGAATTCCAGCTTCTTTACGGTTTAAAATCTCCGAATTTTTGTTTGACATACACCTATACCATAAAGATCTCTCTCTTTTCTGTTTAGCCTCCGGAATCACCGTAAAGTATAACTTCAGAGGACGAATAAGGATGATGTGTATGAGAATATGAATGAAGTGCAGTCTTGGACAATCTCAGATCGACCACTACTGAGAAGTGTGGTAATACACCAGAAATACACCAGTATCCACGATCTAGTATTCACATCTGTTTCAAAGTTTACTAACGTTATCTTTACTAAGATTTGAACGTTAGAACTCTTGATTTCGAAATCAGCTGATTTGTATACGGTAAAGATCTCTCTCTTTATTTAGCCTCCGGAACTACTGTAAGGAATTATTTCAGAGGATGAATGAGGATGATGTGTATGAAGTGAATGAAGGGTAGTCTTGTACAATCTCAGGTTGACGACTCCTGATAAGTGTGGCTAATTGAAACCCAACCACCAAAGAATACCGGTATCCACGATCTAGTATTCAAATCCGTATAAAAATAGCTACCTTTACTAGTATCTTACCTCAGAACTCTGAACTTCGAAATTAGCTGATTTCTGATGTCGCGTTAACCACTACACCAGCCCGTGGGATATACCATAAAGATCTAGCTATTTCAAAGTATACGGACAGATAAAGAACATAGAAAAAAATAAAACCGATTTTTAATTAACATAAATATAAATATAATTCTAAAATTTAACAGGGGAGACAACAACTTTAAACCCATGTTCCTATTATTTTAAAATAAAAAAAAAAAAGTTATAATCAACTTCTTTACAAACTAATTAAATTAATGGGGCTAGTTATTACAAAAGTACTGTCAAAGCTAATTAGTAACATATTAATTAGTGGTGTTACATTTAAAATAGTTTATTAACGACGACTATATTAATGAGATTAGGAAAAACCTCTCAGAATGAAGTGGAATGGCTTATTCGACGTTGTGCTTGATCGTTTAAAGTGTTTAATTTTTAAAAAACTTAATGAATTTATACATTTAAACTGTTCAAATATGGTGAGATCGTTACTAAATTAATTACTTTACTAGATATACTTACAATTAATACTTAACTTAGACAATTACAATTTAATTAACTTACATTAATTTACAATTAATCTGCAGTAAATTTGATAAAAAAAAACAATCCAACAAACTGTATTTCAAAAGCTATTTAATATTTTTAAGGTGGGCGCCATTAAAATCAGATTATGCAAATTAACTTCAAAAGATCCTTTGAAAAAACAATTTCCAATAATTAATTTATAATTGAACGATTTATAATTTTAACAATTTAGAGAGTTAATACGTCTCATCATTACACGGTAAAACAAATTATTCACATTATATATTTTTCCGTAAAAAAAGTTAACAACTAACACTCGCATATGATAAAATTTATTTTTTCTTCCTTTCAATTTATTCTATTTGTTTTTTTTTTTCTTATTTGTCATATATGCGTTTATAATCTAATGAATATGTATTCTCCGATTTGCATTGGTAATTTGATTATTAATGTTAAAAACACCACTAGATTGAAAACGTAATTTTTGTTTCTCAAATAATATGATTTAATAAGTCTATTATATACAGGCCACACTATGTTGTAGTATTTTACTACAACAAAATAATTAATTTGTATAGTAAAATTTAATATTCCAAAAATAAAATAAAATTTATATTTCTACGATAAATTTTAAACTCACGAAGAAGTAATTGAAATAATGCAAATAAAAAGAACAAACTTCTGTAGATGGTTTTTAAAAGAAGTGCACTGCAATGATGAAAAATCCCACAAAGTATTATTTCATTATACTTCTGAAGCTTTTAGTTCATGTCAGAAAAGATACTTTCGTTTTCTTTGACTAAAAATCTACTGGTCTTCAAGTACTGAGTACAATAGCTTCTTTCTTTTAATGAACGCAGTCTTTTTTCCCTGAGGGGGCTTCTTGCCTTTTGTCCGACCGCGGGACCAGCTAAAGACATCGTTAGTCTCTAACATGACAGCTGTAAACTCGTCTCCCTCGCCATCTTCTCGCTCACTCATCACTGTATTTCTTTCCCTTCTTCTCTTTCTTTTTCATTTTACTGTCGTCGAACTCTGTTATCCAACAATATAATATTTTATTCTTGCTTAAACTACATTATAACTGTCACAACTTTAGAAAATCTGATACATGGTTTTTATAAGAAACATATCGACATAAAATTTAAACAAACTGATATAATAAAACTGCTTAATTTTTATTATTTTAAGTAGTTTGATGATAAATTTGATACATGCATATGCATGTATCGTGTTTTTACACGCATATTTTTGTATTTGTATCGTATATATACATAATACAAATAGAGACAGATCTATTAGACTTCGAAAATAAAGTAATGTTTAAAAAAACCTGAATAATTCTGAATACACATGAAAAATATGAAATATTTTATACGTATAATTTTAATTTAAACAAAAACTTGGGATATCTTAATAACGACAGAATATCTTTCTACTGCAAATTATTACTTGTAGATAATATGCTTAAAACTATTGTAGTTGTGCTATGTAAAAATACCTGGATAGCACAGGAGACTGTAAGAGCGGATATATCTAGGTATTTTAAAGGCTGATTATAGTACACTAATCAGCCCTACCAGTATTAGCTTCTTAAATTATTTCCAGTAGAGATGGACCTTCTTGAGTACAAGATATCTTAATCTGAGTCACGCTTTAAAAAAATATTTATATATTTTAGAGAGAATAATGTTTTTATTACTTGTATTTCTCCGTGGCGGAATGGTAGCGGCGCACTACCTTTTATTCGAAGTTCCGGGTTCGATTCAGGCGTGGCAATTTCCCACACTTCAAAATTCATTGTCATCCATCAGAGTAACTACTATTGGACGTCAGCCTATTATTACTGCTATACGATTAAATAAATAATCGATCATATGAACTCATAACTAATTTAATTATGTATACAATTTTTACCGATGAAATTTTTTTAACTTATATACATCTGTTTACAATATAATCCTTTATTAGCTGGCCATCCTCATTTTTTTTCGATTTTGACTATTTCTTCACTATTTCAGTACTCTCTCTTTTCTCTGTAACTATTGGTATTCCAAATATTTTTACTTTTATTTTCTACTTATCTTTCTTTTTTTTCATTAACGATTCTCTACTCTTGACTGAAGTATGCAACAAAGAGCATTTGACTAAAAAAAAGATGAGTTACGCTAATTTAAGTCGTAAATGTTTGGCTTATTATGATTGAGACTGTAATTCTAATTACAGTCGGCTAAAGCAAGGAAGTAAAAAAAAAAAAAAACACTGATGTCAAGTAAAACAAAAAAAAAAAAACAACACAGAGAATAATTAATATGATTTAGTTTTTCTTCAAGAAAATAAATAATTATATTTGAATTAAACGTAAGAGATCGTGGAAAATGACGGTCGAGGGGGAAGAATAGAAAATAGGGTCAAGAAAAAAAAGTTGATTCAGTGATTTTTTTTTTTTTTAATGGAAAAAAGCCTCTTATGCAGTAATTACCTATTCAAAAGTATACAGTTACAAGCTACCCTAAAAACCCCTTAAAAACATACTTTCTATCCTTGAACCTCATTTTGCCAATTTTTAAACGTGGCCACCCAGAAAATTTATACTTAAAATAAAAACTCTGAACAAGTAAAACTAATAAATTCTGTTAAACGTTTAAAGGGGAAAGTTTTTTGATAACATCCCTTTCTTAAGTATTACAATTTTCTTCCCCTTTTTACGACACTCTAACAATGTAACAAAATTACGTTTAACATAAACATATATTACTAAATTAAATACTTAACTCGAATAATAGTATGAGGTTTATTATTTTATTTGCGTAAAACACTTTCCCGAATTACGGAACGTAAATAATCTTTTTTATACCCATAATTGAACTAATATTACATTTTTATAACATGTTAACTATGCTATTATTACAAAAAATATCACGCATCCCAATACAACCACATTTACATATACATAACATTTGTTCTGGTTTTTTCCAAGTTAAATAATTTAATAATTTTGTTTATGTATTTAATTTTCACTTTCAGTTTCAATTTTACTTTCAAAAATATCACGCATAACAATACAACCCATATTTACATACATACATTTCTCTTGGACTTCCCTTAAGTTAAATAATTTAATAATCTTGTTTATGTATTTAATTTTTCTTAAAAAAATTATTTTGATTGAATACAGAAAAATATTTACATTAATACATCTGAAAATGGCTGGTAAAAAAAGATTACTGAAAAAATTAATAGTGTATAATATTAGGATATATAAGATGTTGTTTAATGAAACAATAACGGTAAAAATAACGAGAAAATAACATAAAATATTAACGGAAATCCAAACAAAATATTGAAATTAAAAGCAATAAGAGTCATACAAGTTTAACACACAGAATCAACACTAGAAGTAATTAAATACTGCGGAAAATTTTCCTATATCGTGTAGTAAGTCACTAAATTATGTATATATATATTTAAAATTATTTTTACAATTATAAATAAATGTTTCAAACCTTTTGAGATATTAATCGATAAAAGCTTGTTAAAAATAAAAATTTAAAGTTAATTATTATGCTTGTTTTTATTTCTGTAAAATATAAATTTATTAAATCTACCAAATTATACAAATATTAGATGAATAATTAATATTTTTATTAAATAATTTAATAAAAGTTTATTAAGTTAATTTAATAATAAGTTTATTAAGTTAATTTAATAATAAGTTTATTAATTTAATTTAATAATAAGTTTATTATTATTTAAAATGATACTACAACAAATACAGACTATGAAATATATATTTCTAAATCTAAAAAATAGATAACATACATAATAAGTTGAGATTACTTTGAAATTTAGGTGGAACATCTACTTGAGATTTATTTAGTAATCATGATAACGAAAAACTTCGAATAATTATCGTATAAAACGCAAAAAGTATTTTCTATTTTAAATATGAAGATTTTGTTTCTTCACAAAAAATGTTTACGTTAACGAAAAAAAATTTAAATAATAAACTTCCATTTTTTCAGTCAGCCAAAACAAAATTAATTGATTTCTTTATCAAATTCGTTTAAAACACGATGAAACCCGATTGTAATTATTTATTTTAAAAAATTCAGGCAGAATGATAAAAAAAAAAATGTTGGTATTACTATATAAATCAGGTATCTTTTAAATATTATAGTTTCAAATAATTGTGTAGCTGATAAGTCGAATACGTATATAAGTTTATTTTATACTCTCGGGAATTGGAATATATACGATAGCTAACTATGGTAATAGAGCCATGCTTAATTATAAGTTCAAATTTTAATATTTAAATCCTAATTATATACAAAAAAAAAAAAAAAAAAAAACTGAATTGGTTAATTAATTAAATTTCTCTTGATAATATGCAATAAAATTATGAATCTCCAGGCATTTAATAAATTATGCCAATAATCAATTACTTTAATGACTATTCCATCAATTAAATAAAGTATTACATATTCATATTAGCAGAGTTTTTTATCATCTAAATTCAAAATATAATAAAATATTCCGTTTAATATGGAGAATTCTTATTTTTCTTATCATAAAACAAATCGCAATCTTCTAAAGATTGTAATTTTTTGAAAATATATGCCCATGAACAGTTTTATCTCATTTTATTTAAGTAGGAAAGTAAATGTACCTTTTTAAGTTGAAGTTAAATAACAACTGCAGTGGTATAAGAGAAGAAATGTTGAAATATGTATGCACACATTTAGTGTAACATATACATCATATGCAAGTAAGGGAGATTTAAACGGAAATATTCTTAAGTGTAATATTCAGAATTAAATACGCTTTATTTTAAAGCAAAAAAAAAAAAAAAAAGGGTCGGGAACTTTTTATTAACCGAGTAATAACCGAAAGTAATCTCTGAAGAATAACTTTTCGCTGGAAAGTGTGGCTTGTCGTAAAATATTTGCATTATGCAAGAACAGGAGTAGGAGCAGCGGGGAATAGCCGGGAGATGAGACGGATGAAGTTTGAGGTGCAATTCTCAAAGGTGCTCACCATATTATTTTGAATGTAAAATAGGTTGAAAGCAGCGAGCCTGAGACAAGCGACCGACTCCGATAGGCGGGCTGTGACGTCACAGCAGGGAGACAAAGGGACCGTTAGAAATAATGACTGATTAAAATGCGACGGGGTGGGAACGAATGGAAAGAAGTGGGGCCTGAAGCTGCGAAAGAAATTTGCAAGTCCCTCGACGCTACGGGGGTGGCGCGGCGAAGACCCTCGGTATTCTTGGCACGAAAAGGTGATATTTCTTAAATCCGAAACGAAAACTTCTCTTCTTCTTCTATTACTATTATTACTACTACTATTATTACTACTACTCATTCTTCCTGTTATCGAGACCGTTCCGGCAACTATAAAAGGACTCCCTTGCCCAGACGACAGACCATCTCCCCTAGATGACTTTCAAATAAACTTATTCTTCGTTTCCCCCATATACTTAGAGGAGACATAGAAGCATGCGAGAGAACCGTAAATTAATCTCTGATTAGAAAAAAATATTTCCCGAGTGCATTCAGCCAACAATAGGTCAAGTGCAGTTATCTTCCTAACAGGTTGTTAGATCAATTCATCACAGAAACTAAAATTCGCTTTTTTTAATAAAAAATTAACACGAACATTAATAAATATTACAACACAATTATTTATACGACTTTTAAAAAACTCACAGTGGGTGGTGTGTATGTGTGTGTGTGTGTGTGTGTGTATGTGTGTGCGTGTGTAATTGAATAATTTTTAAGATATTTTCATTTAAGTTAAGAAAAATAAAAAATACACAATTATATTTTAGTTCAAAAAATTATTTTAAAACCTTTCCGACAACAGAGTAACACAGAAAATGCAATGTTAAAATTGCAATGTTGTATTAAAAATGTAAAACACTTTGAAATTCATTTACCTACTATAATTTTGATGAATGTTTGATTGAAGTAAAAAAAAGTAAAAGAATGTGTTTATTGTGAATCTTAGTAAATTAAGTAAATTTTAAAGCCTTTCTATTTCCATAATGCAACAGATAATATCTACTGGTTCCCATATAAAATTTAGAGAAAATTTCAATCTTATCACGTTTTGAAAGCTTCGAAACCTGTGTATGATAATATGAAATGGAAATTTTATAGTGCATGAAAAATATCATGTCTGCCCAGGACTTCAACCCGGGATCTTAGGATAAAAGACCGAGACGCTACCACTTCACCACGTAAATCATAAAATGTTCATATTTTCAAATACACATTGTCACATCTTTACATAAACATGATTCATCTAGAAATAACAAATTATAACATTTGATTTGGCTGGTCGTTAAAGAAGTATTCCTCTTATGTAATTGTTAAATAATCTCTCTCTCTCTCTCTCTCCCCCCTCTCATTCTCTCTCTCTCTCCCCCCCCCTCTCTCTCCATATATATTTACATATTTACACACACGCACACACAAAACACAAAGGTAAATGACCAAGCGATTATTATAGCTTAAAAAACATAATGAGTAGGATAACAAACTCTTTTTTTTTCAGAATTACATATCACTTAAGAACAAAATAATTTTTTTACAATGTTGTACAAAAAATATCGCAGTATTAAAATAAAGTAAGAAAGAGTTAACCTCAATATAGTGTAATATAAGTACTAGGCTGGAAATAAATAAAATATAAATAACGTAGGTGTTGTAAAGAGACTACCATTATCGCGAAGCTTTTGAAAGGTAAACCGTTGTGAAAATCCATTAAGGAGAAATGGAAATCCGTTAAGTATATAGTCTTACAATATGTAATACATAAAAATTAATAAATAAATAAATTATAATTATTTAAAATTAAAGAAAGAATTTAAAGGGCTCTGTGTAAAGAATTAAAAATAATAGGCAAATGTTAAATTGCAAAACTCAGTTAAAAATTTAACTGATCTCAAAATTTTTTAAAGATTTTTAATTTCGGCCACATCATCATCGCTAGAGTGACAGCAAATGTGTCTACAGCCAGAACCGGTGAATGGACAAGACGTTTGATCCCTAATGTCAAACCATGGTTGGGGAGCAAACATGGAGACATGGTTTTCTTCCTCACAGAGTTCCTCTCCGGTCACGGCGAGTTTGGCGTGTATATCAACACGCCAAATCTTTTCTTTTAAAATACAAATTTAAAAGAACAGATTTTCAAAACTGTTTGTACTGCATTGAAGTGAACTCCCTATAACACACATTTTTCCAGGTCCAAGATGTAACTACTTGAAGAGAGATTTACTACTGGAAACACTAACACCGAGAATATAGTCCAATATATCATCAAGGGATTGGATCAATGGAGGATAGTAGAAAAGTGGATAATAATTATTTTAAGAATTAGAGAAGAAGACTTTTTCGTATGGATGAGGGTATGGAGGTACCTGTGTACTCGTTTGGGTATCCTCCATTTGAGTGCCATGTCTGTTGTGTAATACGCAATTCCGGCTTGGTGTTCAGCATTTGAGATTCAAAGGAACGCCAGAAGCCTAACGTCCTTGCAAAGGAGGGTGAATATTAAGATAACTTCGTGTTATCGAACACTTTCTGAGGAAGCGGCCAGGATGCTGGCTGGAGTAGCCTCTTTTCGGTTACGAGGCAGACAAATAATCAGCGTTTACGAAGGTATGGAGAAGGCAGATGCTGCAGGTCTGCTGTGGGATAAGCCAGGAACAGTGGGATGCTGCAACAAATGAAATTTGGACGAAACGACTTATCTCAAAACTGAAGCAGTGGCCGAACCATGGGGACGTGGGTTTTCATATGGCCCAGCTCCTCTCCGGTCACGGATACTATGGAGAGTATCTCCACAGATCTGGAAGACATCTGTGAGCAAATTATCTATACTATGGTACTATTGAACACCATACTTACTTCGAGTGCAACAGATGGAAGGACATCAAAGTGAAAAAACTAAATCTAGACTGGATCTCTCCTGAGAATACCGTCTCATACATGCTGCGGGGAGTGGAGCAGTGGTTTAAGGTCGAGGGGTTGACCGCACATATTCTAAAGGCGAAGGAGTAGATTTTCAAGCATGGTTGGAAGGATTTAAAAAACCATTTTTTTTTTTTTTTTAGAAGTTTCAAACCAGTGGGGGTACTCATATTTATGTGGGTATTCCCCATTTGAGCGGACTTCGGGGACGTTAAGACTGAGACCCGGTGGAAGGGGTGGAGCCCGGACACGGTATAGCCGGTTCCGGATCACGTTACTCCTGAAGTTGGAGGAAAAAGCAAAAAAGATCCAGGTCCGGTGGGCCAACCTGCCATGCCAGACTGACTGCTGGTAGGACCGTTAGAGGCAAAGGACACCCTTTGGGTTGCGCAGTACTTGAATGTAGGTCCGACCAGGGGGCAGGGGGAAAAAAAGAATAACTGTATAAAAATTAACGATCTAAAAAATAATATAAATTCAAAAATTCCCATCATCCCATTAAGAATTCACAGCATAAAATATTACACAAGAAGAAACTTGAAAAGACATTTATTTCACTGGTGGAATTTTCTGAAGATTTATTATGTTCCAAAGTGCACTTTTTAACAACACTCTCTTACACAGAAGAACTCTACACTGGAGTGCAACGTGATCTGCATGAAGTTTTCCGCTGTGAACAACGTATTCATTTGTAATAAATACATACATTCTGTTTTATTCAAAAGGTTTTTGTTTTCAATGAAATTAAAGTAGCAAAATTTTAAAAATGTCAAGATTTAGTTTTTAAAGGTATGCAGATTATTTTATTGATATAAAGAAATAATTGTATTCGGGCTTTATGCTTTATGCGAGTTATGAAATAAACGAACAGAATTATATAAAAGTGAAAAAAATATGTTATACCGGTAAAGGCCCGCTGAGATACGTGTGTGTTGTTGATATAATTAAAGAAGAAATCTGGTCATAATATAAATATTTCAATTCAGAAACTATATTTAACAGATTACGTACAAATAAAACGTATCAAATAAAATGAAAAAAAAAAAAAAAAAAAACATCAAAAAATAAAAAGTTACAATAGTAAAAACATTGTATGATATAAGAAATTACGAAAAATTTATTTGAATTTTTAAAAATTTATTTATTAACTATTTAAATTATAAAATAAAATAGCAGTATAAGTGGAAAGATCGGGCAAGCAGACCTTAATTACAGCTTTTTAAGCATACTTTATTCTGAACATAATAATTTCAGAATTATTTTTTTATAGATTCTATCAAGAAGCGTCATGGAGGTTATTATTGCCCGAAAAAAACCAGTTTACAAAAAAAAAAAATTATAGAAAATATGAATAAAACAAAGAAATATGCTCCAAAATTTTATCTTAGAAAGAAGAAATTTAGAAATAGATGTTGTAGTACGTACAATCACAGCAATGAAACTTCATTTTTTTAAATTTATTACTTTTTTTTAACTAAGCAATACTACATAGCAATCTATGTCCTAAAATGCAATTTAGAAATTTAATTATACAGCATAACTTAATACTATTGCTTACTACATTAACCAAGAACATTTATTAACTCTTTCTATCTTAACGCATAAAATTACAGTTAAATAACAGTATTTTCATTGAATGAAAGTATGAGAATTATTATTTTTCGTAAAAATCATAGTATATAATGAATGACTCGATAAAAAAGAATAAATAAAAAAATTGATTTATTTTTATAATAGCACTACGTACTACTTATAACAGTACACTCCTGCTTGTTATGCAATTAGCACCAATTTTTTAATTATAAATTCATTTTTACAAACAATCTCGTACAATGTACTGTTTAGCCTTAATACCTCTTATTGAAATAACAGAGACCTATCCTTTATAGTGAGAAAGACTAGCGTAAATTAATCTTTATTACCGTATTAAATTTAATTAATCTTTTAATTTAATAATTACTACACGAAGATTAAAAAATTTAATTGGTGAATTTTTTAATTTTTTACTTCACCAATAATTTAATTTGTGAAAGCTTCAGGTCGGGATTATATTACTGGGACTTAACAGAAAAATATTCCTTTATAGTTTTCTTTGTAACAGTGGAAAAACAACAGGCTAGGTAATATACCTGAATAAATAAGATTTAATTTTGGAAAATATTAATTTATTTACTTTTATAAAAAAACGCGCGCGCATATACACATAACATTATGCCAACTTTTTAGCACAAACTATTTATTAAAATTTGTTTATCAGTTTATATTATTATAAATATCCAAGGTCTATGTCAAGTATCTGATTGTACACCGATCAAGCTGATAGCAAAGAATTTTAATAATTAGATTTCATCAATTTTATTTTAGTAATCTATAATAAGTCCAGTTTTTAAAAATTATCTAATTTTTAATGGAGTGAGTATTTACTTAATTTTGTAAAAATTCGATAAAGTTAATCAAGATTAAATCACTTTAATTGTAAGTTACATTACGGTATAAAATCAGTCGCTATAAGACAATAGAAAAATGAGTAAACAATAAAGTGTGACAAGAAGAAAAGGGAAAGGAAACTCTAGGGTGAAATATTGACCGCAGCAAGTATTATTAGGTGGTGTGGGTAGTCGCTATAAATTCAGAGTAATCCCCTCTCTGTGGGGAAACTAATCCCTAATCAGGCCACAGATCCCTCCCAGACCACCACCACCACCTTGATCACACTTAATTTCTTAAGTACGCCCTAGCTACAGCGTAAATGTATGCTAATAAGACGTATTTCTAATTTAGGTTAAGATATTATAAACTTTATTAAATTATACCTAAACTTCTTGGCCGAAGTAGAAATATAAGCAATTTCCGGTGTAACACCGAAAAAATTTATAGCTAGAGGTCGGGAAATAACCGTGAAATATTCTCTTCTATGCTTTTAACAGAACTGTAGAGATAAAATCTCCCTACGTTCGAGGAACAAATGAATTAAAAATGTTACATATAGATAATAGTACATTTTTTAAAAATATATCAGCCGTTATATTTTGTAATAGAGGGAAAAGTATTACTATGGAATAAAAATCGATTTTACTCGTATTTTTCAAATTTTGTAATCCGCTAACTCAAATCTTCAAAAGAACTTCGATTAAAAAAAATGTTGAATCGATAAATATACTCGTAAAATATATATATATATATATCTTTATTTTTAGAGTAGTTAGGCAAATATTGGTTTAAGAGGTACTATGATAATGCGTGC
>JAAAKQ030504133.1:0-20236 GCA_010016005.3 Zanna intricata | reverse complement strand
ATATATATATATATATATCTTTATTTTTAGAGTAGTTAGGCAAATATTGGTTTAAGAGGTACTATGATAATGCGTGCCAGTTTACATTATCAAAAACTAAAATCAATGACAAAACGTTTTCAAAGAAATTTTTTTGTAAAAGCGATTCCAGCCGTTAACATCTTTTCTCTTTTTACCGTTTTAATGTAAGCCATTTTTTTAGTATTCACTTTAATAAGGTTTATCAGAAGGTTAATTAGCAGAAATTTTCAGTCTTTACTACACTAATTAAAAATCCTAAAACCAAAAGTAATTATTTCTGTAAAATCGATCCTATTCCCAAAATAAGAAGTTTCATAAAATATCCTAGGATTTCAATGTTTTCATCTACGGTCGCTATTTTTTTTTTTAAATTTATTTATTTTTTGTTTTTAACTATAATTGAAGCAAGATTAGAGGGAGAATTGTCTTTACTCTTATAGAAAGTTCATAGTAAAGAATAATAAGTAACTTTTCCTGAAAATATTTTCTTTTTTTTTTTTTAATTTCATTTAATGACAATCACGGTAAAATACTTTTAATTCAGATAGAGTTTAGGTAAATGTTTTACTGTATTAAATATATCATCTGA
Organism: Zanna intricata; assembly: GCA_010016005.3. Lineage (NCBI taxonomy): Eukaryota > Metazoa > Arthropoda > Insecta > Hemiptera > Fulgoridae > Zanna > Zanna intricata. The sequence goes on along the minus strand of JAAAKQ030504133.1, from coordinate 19,626 downwards.
AAAAATCTTACCTTTCTTTAGATAAAAAAAAAAAAAAAATTAATTAAAATAGAAACCTTTAACCAAACAAAAGTTTACATTTAAATTACAGTTGGATTGAATTTAAAATTAATATAAATTTCAGAAATATTCACAAACATCATTCCCAGAAAAAAAGTAGATTCCAGTTGTAAAAAACCCACACATTCATTTGAAAAGAATCCATTAAGAGATTTCGTTACTTTTCATATTTTGAAATGTAAAAGTAAGTAATCTAAAATAACTTATTTAACAGTAAGAGAACTGAATTTACATTTCCTAGTAATTGGTTATTGCATAGGAAGTATCTTATTTCTTCCAATGAAATTGGATCATATATTGTTAGACTCTTAGCGCAATAGCATATCAGGAACTTTAGTTCCGATATGGATCCAGATAAAAAGAGCTTGTTTATCTCCATTCATTTGTCTTTTGGATAAGTATACGACAAATCTGAAAGAGTTTAATAAACGTCAAAAAGGTATTATCCTCTTTAAATGAACTTCCTGTTACCTCGACAACGAAAAATCCGATTTTAATGAATTAAAAACAAAAATAAAATATTTTCTTCTGTATTTTTCTACAACTACCTAACAACTTCACAAGGTACATAACATATTGTTTCGTAACATAAAATGATACATTGAGCTTTTCTTTACTATATCCATCCCACACTTTCCTAAAGGCCTGATATTTTAGAAAAGTATAAGAGGTACAAGTTAGAGTTGCTTTCTCTGAGGTAATGATATTCATCAAAATATCCGTGGTTGTTATTACAAGACATACGAGTATAATGCTCTAAAAAAAGAATCATTTAGGCCAGCCCAGTGGTCCCAGATGTTTAACCGAACAACTTTAAAAGCATACTATTACGTGTTATATCTTTATATTTACGTATTTACATAAAATACATACATATTTTTTGTTTTAATTTAATTTTTTATTAGCGTTTTGCGAAGCAATTGATATAGGTAGATAAATTTGAGTGATGGAAAATATAATCGAACCCAGGAACTTTAATATATCAGCAGACTGCTCCATCTGCTTACCTAACTATGTGAAAATTTTATTGGTTGTAATAAACGAAATTGGAGGTCTAAAGAAACGGTTGAAGTGTAATGTAAGAAAAAATAAGAGAAAGACAATGAGTGAGGAGGAATAAAAGAGAAACTAGCCTATGTGTGTGTGTATGCGCGCGTGCGTGAGCTAAAGAAAGAGAGAAAATGTACTTAGCTTAATTGTTTGTTCCTCCAGTTAAGATAGAAAATGTACAAATGTCGAGTACACATCTTACAACTACTTCAGGACAAGATTTATTGGCAAGGAGGTCCGGTCGGGGATGGTAAAAGTGAGTAGCAACCTTGCTTACCCCGTCTCCCATTCTACACCAACTATGTAAAGGCAGAATTTAACCTCTCTTCAACCCATACAACTTCATTAAACTTGGGAGAGCAGCAGGTAAAATGGCACTCTTATTGTACTTCGAATACAAATAAATGTAGCGGGAAATAGTTTAATTTTCAGAATTAGTTAAAGGCTTTCAGTCCATTGTCACTGTGCCAAGGTTGTACTCATACTTTGTTAATTGTAAAACACTTTTCTGTTTGTTTAATGTTAAGAAAAAGAAGAACTTAAAAGCTGGCTAACGGTATGTGATTATGAAGTAAATTTAGAAATATTAGTTTTCATTTTACCTCCTCCACGATAAAATATTCTCAATTATTGACAGAAAAGAAAATGTATAAACAAAAATAAATAATTACAATGATAAACAAAGAATAAAACTTTTTAATATATCTTGAATTGATTTTTGCGTACATTGCAGATCTGTAAATAAAATTTTTTTTATCACCCTTAATTTTAAATAAATTACGCATCAAAAAAAAAATTAAGGGTGAATATATGTTACCCTAATCCTATATATGTTACCTTATATATGTAAGGGTAAATATATTTGTTACCGTTGTGTAGTAGAACTATATTAAAACTAGTTAAAATGGATTCAGGGATGGCCAAAATGGTTAATTCCGTAGAAATCTGAAAACTTCCTTTACGTAAAGGAAGTTTTCACGTTTTTACTTCGTAAAGGAAATAAAAAAGTGAAAATCAAGTAGTTATTTACGTTTTAATTTTTAATAAAAGATAAAGTTTATTAATAAAAAATATGCATATATGACAAGATAAAAATAAAATAACGCAGCTTTTAATATACCAAAGAATTAAGTATTTCAATGGTTTTAATTTCAAAAGACAATACCAAAATATAAAAATATACAAAAAAAAAAAAAAAAAACTTAAAAATCAAGTATTTATTTAAGTTTTAATTTTTAATAAAAGATTCAAATAAAAGTTTATTAATAAAAAATATGCTTAAATGACAAGATAAAAATAAAATATAACGCAGATTTTAATATACGAAAAAATTAATTATTCCAATAGTTTTGCTTTCAAAAGACAATACCAAATTATTAAAAAAAAAAAAAAAAATTAAGAGGCATTAAAAAAAAGATAAAATTTCACAACATAAGCTTTAATCTTTTTCATATAATATTAAAATTAAATTTTTATCAAAAGAATTCAAAGTTAATTTCATTTTATTTGAATAATTATCAATTAGCGACTTTAACTAACTTAATATTTATTTAAAAAAAAAATTCAATGTAATATTGTTGATTAGTCTCGCTAATAATTTTTACAGTTTTTCATTAAATGAAAAAAATAAATATTACACATTTTTTACATCAGATTTTTACAAAGCCCGCGAGGATTATTTTATTTAAAAAGAGCAGGGTGATTATTTTTAGGGATGTAAAATATTTTTTTATTTTTCTGTGATTTAATTTTTTTTTACAAGTTAATTCTAATTTAAATCGTTATATTTTTACAGTTATTTAAAATTTTTGAAAGCGTTTTCTAAACAAATGAATCTTTTGAAATGTAGATTTATTAATTCTAGTCAACGATGACCTCATTGTGAACGCTAGTTAACAATGAGTTAGTTACTAATACCCATTCTGGAATAAAACTCATTAACCTCCTTTCTGTATGGAATTTACTAGTACTCTCCTGTTGTTTTATCTTACTAATAAATGTGAACCTACAATATTTGAAATTAATTTAATGCCATTCTATGTTTAAATTTCTAATCTTCTACTAAGCAATTTTTTCCTGTTTTTCCACCATTTTAATATTTTAATTATAATGTTGGAAATATAAACGCGTTTATTGTCAATACTTAAAGAAAGATATATTTAATTACTTTTTGAATTTATTCTATCGTATTTTGTTTATCACAGGAATAAAGGAGATTAAACATGCAAAACAATAATTAATACCGCTAAAATAATATTAATTATATCTTTGTATAAGTTAGCTTGAAAATGAAGGTCGGTTTAAGCTTAAATTAATATATTAATCAATAAAACTATTACAAACTCATATTTCTAAAATGAAGAAGGAAAAAAAATTAATTAAAATCTAATCAAAAGATGTTTTTAGTTTATATTAACTTACCCTGCATGGGATTTGTGCCATTCCACCAAGTTACAGAAGGTATTGGCTTACCACCACCAGATTCACATCTAAGAATGATCTCATCTCCTTCAACTAGTGGTCCGATCAAGGAAGAATTGTTAACTTCTGTTCCATCATCTCTTGTTAACTTCACGTACTCTGGTTTAACTGAAACAAGTTAGTAGAAAAAATTTATATATAATCTATACCAGAATATAAATTATGTAACTAAAATGTAACAAATTTTAAAATAATTAAAGTGTAAAAGTTTAAAATTCTTATGAAGGAAACTTGTTAATTAAACAAATATCAGGAAGAAAACATAATATTTGTAAAAGAGGCTTCTAATTTTGGAAAAAATTAAACTGTAAATTATGAAAATCATCAAGTAGGGGAAATCTTAGCAAAGGTGGTGCTGAACTTTCTGCAATTTGTATAGCATAAAATTTATCGCTTCACAAATAATAAAGTAAATTTTTTTATCCTTACCACTAATTTATGCGAGGATTATTTAAGATTTATACCTTAAATGACGATATTTTTGGCTTTAACAAAAAAACTCTTATTACAAAAAAAAATAAAGTTTACCCCTAAAATTAAAACTATTTTCACCTTCAGAACTCCTAATAAAAAAAAAAGTAATAGTTTTTAATCGAAATTTTGAATAAAAGAAAAATTCTCTAAAAGGTGTGTCATCGAAAATTTTGAGGTGGCATTCATTGATAAAATCATTTTGTGTAAAATTCAATGGTTTTAATTTCAATAGTATTTGATAAATTGAAAATCATGTATAAGTAAATATTTTATTTTAATTCCGATTTATATAACTTTATAAAATTTATATAACCTGTCAACCTATTTATATAACCTATTATTCAATGAGTAACAAATAAAAAATTAATTTACTGAATTCTCAAATTACCAAACTAAATGGAACGTATTTTACAGTTTTAGAAAAATTAGAATGATTTAAAACAGTATCCATGTCGCCAGCTGGCGACATGGTGACATTTTTTAAACGTATAAACTGATAAATAATTACAGTAACCGATTAATGTAATACTAGTAATTTAAATAAAAATTTTATAGAAAAATTTCAGTGAAAACAAATTCGCGTTTTTACTCCACGGATACTATTTTAGCCAGAAAAATTCTTCCTGTAAATAATTCAAATAAAACATTATTAGTTACAATAGAAATAATCGAAGAGTACAAAAAAAATTTCAAGGATAATCCTTGATAATCGAGTGATGAGGTTTTCAAGGTAATTAATTTTCCAGAAAAATATCCCTCAAATTATCGTTTTAATACCAGCACAATAGTTAGATAATAATATATATACCTATTTACAATTTTAATAAATATTAAATTCTTACTATATTCAGAAAGATTCAGAAATTCACGATTAAAGTAAATGTAAACATAATTATTGACATATAAAATAGACATTGTAAATGGTAATATATGCTTTTAACTAACAATTATATGCTAAGATGAAAACGATAATATGAGAAACGTGTTGAAAAAAGTTAATTACCATTAAAAACTTTACTTAATTTACCGGTTAATGTTGTTGGGTTTTCGATCACGTCATTATTATTATTATTATTCAAGTTAGAATAAGTATTTCTATTACAATAATTGTAAAATCACTAAAAATATTTATATTGAATACATCAGCACCAGATTTAAAAGAAAAAATTGACTATGATCTGAGGCAACAAATAAATGAAACAAGTACACTTAACAAAGAAAACTGAAATGGAGTTACAAAACCAAAAGCGTACAAATAATGTGATGAAAAATTATATAAATTGAAATAAGAAAGATACAGATTAAAACACCATATTTATATTCTTCTTTTAGAATTAAGTACGTATAGGGTAGAATATACAGCATGGGCGAAAAGTTCCTTTTCATCTTAAGTAGCATAATACAGTTATATATGTAGATAAACATTGTAACAAATAAAAAAACTATATAGAAAACAGTATATTTTACTATTGTTGAGCAGATTGACTATTATTATTCCCGCTATAAGTTGAGACCTGTGCATGTCGCTTCAGTTAGTGTGGGAAGGACAAGACAATCTCGAGTTAAATCACGGCGGATACAAGTGCTTTCAGCGTTGAGGAGTGTTTGGTAGCTCTGTGTGGGTTCACAATGTCAGAACACAAACAAGACATGACAGACATTTTGAGGAACTTCACTGTCCGGTTTGGAAAACTGCCACCATCATGACCAACGTTATTCGCATGGGAAAAGAAAACCTTTGCTACGGGAAGTGATCTCGATGCATCATGTAGCGGAAGTCTAACTCGCACCAAAACGTTTCTTGCTGTGGCGGAATCAACTGAACGATCGCCGATGAAGTAGACCCATAAGCGATCTGCAGAATTAGATATCCGGTAATCGACTATGCGAGACCACATGCGGAAAAACTGGAATGTTTCATGTTTTTGGCCGTCCTCAGTGAATAAGTTGAGTGATCGTGACTTGGAACAACGTGTGCACCCATGTGAAAAGTTGCTCGACCGCTTCCGGCATGCAAATGATAAAAAAGATGTTACGTTCTCTGACGATTGTGCGATTTACCGTTTTTCACGAAATCGCAACATCTTTTTTTTTAGACAAAAGACAACCCGTACTTTTATGAGGAAATCGAGTGCAATCCACCGCATGTTACGATTTGGACAGAGATAACAGCAGCCCACCTGCTTGGATCGTATTTCATTGGTAGTTCCGCGAACCAGTACCACCAGTACCAGTATCTTCACGTGATTAACGCGTGGTTGCTTCCAAAATTAACGGCAAGAGGAATAGTTGACATCGTTACATTTCAACAAGACGGCGCTCCTTTACCACATTTTGCTGTGAGTATTTGCATACGGCTAAATGAACTGTTTCCAAACTAACAAATGAACTCTTATCACAATATTATTCACAATAAATTTGGGTGTTAACCAGATATAAAAGTTGAAATATACTGTTTTTTGTATTCATAATCATGTTTATCTACATACCTAATCGTACTGTGCTATTAACACGTAAAGGGACTTTTCGTCCACATTGTACATTGTTGATATGATTAACTGAAGGCGGACAAGTGCTACACACCTTTGCCAAGTTAATTGCAATGAAAATGTAAATAAACTCGTATACTGTAATTACTATAATTTGTCCAAATAAATAACAATAATAATAATTCTATAGCTACTTTAGATTTTAATCTCATGAACGATTTAAGGTAAAATATTAAACAAAAAAAACATATTTAGACACTAATGTATAACGTGCACCTTTTGTTCAAACAAAATATTTTTAATTAAAATTTCAAAATTTTCAGATACGAAGATTAATCTTCAATTTCAGCCTTGAAATTGAGGAAGTAAAAAATTCAAATTGTTATTTTTTTATTGATATCAATAACTTGTCCTATTTATACAACTACACAAGTGGAAGGTTGTTTTAAGTTACAGCTATTAAAAATGAATAATAAAACTAGATATTATTATTAAAAAAAACATAAACATAATTTCATTATTTAATAATTATTTTTTAACAAGTATTGGTGCGATATGAATTAGCAGCAGCATTTGAATTCAAGAAGGATAATTCTATAATTGTACGCTGTATTAAAATAAATGATTGTAAAACATTTTTAATAAAATAGATGGGAAATTAAAAAGAAAAGAATGATGTTATTACAATTCATAACACAACGGACGCAGAACAGAACAAAAAACTCCACACGACTCTTTTAATGAAAAATTGTGTAATATTTTAATTTTTTATGACAGCAACATGATATTAATATTAACTGACATGTAAAGTTTACGTAAAGTTTCATGTCATTTAGTAATGAACATTTGACCTATTTCATATTTTATAATTTATTGTCCTATAACAAACTCGATCGAATTAAAAATTGATTAATTGATCAAATAAGTTGTTATAGGTAAAATTGATAGAAATCCGTTTTATAATAAATATAAATTAAAAAAAAAAATTATAGCACTATTCGATCTTCATTATCTATTTACTGCTGAGGTTTATACATATACAAATTTGTACTTGTTTCAAATATATTTTAATGTCGCTAGTAAGATTAAATTTATAACTGAATAATTACTTTTCTGCATTGATCAAATTTGATTTCTCTACATTGATTTTTTCACAAGTAAACTTTTCAATACCTGAAGTCAATAAGTTAATATAATTCGTAACGTTATGCAGCTATTATGTAATCGTGATATTTAGTTAACTTGCTAACAATTAAACTTACCTACAATCTACTAAAAATCTACTGTTATAAACACGAGTAGAGCTGTTATGCGCTGTTGTCTTTACGCGATTTGAGAACGTGAATTAAAAAGTTACGGAGGTAGTGTTATTAACAGAATTACATTGCAATTGATTTGCTAACACGCAAGGAACGGAAGTTTATCAATAAATTAAATGTAAGCTGTACTAGTGGCATGCTTTTTAACAGCGAGATAACAAGTAGTTTTAAAAATAGTGCCTCACAAATTACCGATTTTAGTCAGTTCTTCATATGAATTTTTTAAACACTTTTTAAAGATTTTTTTTTATACCTAAATGATTATGTAGCGCTTTTTTTTTATCAATTTATCTATTTTTTAAAAAGTTTATATGCATTTATTTAAAAAGCATATCTTAATAATTCCGAAATTCTCATGTTCTACAGATCAAAATTTTAGGATTCAAAGAGAATACGTTTATATCTATAGATTAAAAGAAAACGTTTTCACAATATGAATGACTAAAGAAAAAAATAAATACCTTATTATACTATTGATTTCTAACGCGTAATAAATAGTAATACACTTGTTTAAAAATTTAATACTAAAATAAAGATTATAAAACAATTCAAATAAATATTAAATATGTAATCACATTAAATAAACAACAACAACGTAAATTAAACTCGATCATAAAGCAGAAGATAGAAATGATTGGTAGCAATGTAATATGTATTGTTCAAAGATAAATATCAAACCGTTTCAAAAATTAGTGTAACTAATATAAAACAAAACCGGATTTTAATAACCGAGATTACAAACAAAATAAGTATTAATAACTAGCCGCTCTAATATTATTGTTCGATTCAAAAAGGTCCAACGATTACATAAACCATGATCAAACAGCGATTAACTGATTATTAATTTGCAGGGTAGAAAATGTTTCATTTAATTATATAGAGGCTAATAAGTAGAGAGGGATTCAGTGGAATGCAGCAAATCCTTTTGTTCCAATTAATTTAAACGGACAGCAGCAGATAATTTGCACTTTAGGATCCAGAGTATAGGAGACACTCCATGTGTAAATCCTAATGAACTATTTTATATTATTATGTAGAAAAATAAAAAAATCTTATAGTAACATTGTTTTACTGGTACATAAAGTACAACTACCAATTAATTAGTATTATAATTAAAAACACAAATTTTGTTTTGTTTTCATTTTTTTTATATATAAAATCAGCAGGTTTTTATAATTACACATTATATGAAAATATTACATCGGCAAGAAAACTGATCAATAACCTTGGTTTTATGTCTGATGTAATAGTATGAAAAATGCAATATATTGATTAAAAAAAAATTACACATGCAAACTATACTAAAAAAAAAGTCAAGAAAATTTGTCAAAAAATAATAATGATTGTTCTGGTTAAATTAACAAACATTTTCTACTATTCATTCAATTTTTTTTAATGTTATGCGTTTTTTCCAGATTTCCTTAAAAGCTAGTGTAATGCATAACAGAAATGTTAGTACAATGCCTCAAGATTTGAATTCAAATTCTATGATGAAATGTTATCGTTCTGCCTTTATCCAGAAGATTTAGAGTTCGAATTATTAATTCATTTTTAACAAAGTTATCATCTCTAACCTCTACGTATGCTTAATTAATATAATTTCTTTCATTTTTTCGCGATTATTATGCCATTTTTTCAATTCTAAAAAGTGCAATTTTAGGACCTACATTTGGTTTAAAAAATTTATGTTTATATATTTTAGCAAACCAACTTGACAACTTACAATTATTGCGTAATGATTAAAAAATTTTAATTTTAGCGGCCATTTTATGTGAACCTGATGGCCGATCGCGGTTATTGGTATATTTTTGTAATTCTCTAACGATGCTTAATCCGTGTACACACAAACTCACACATACATATTGAATTCTATGAATTAAATATGCTCGTTATTGAAAATAATTATTTTCTTGATGTCTACAGCATTGATGAAGAACAGTAGTTATGAATAATCCCCTACAATCTATAATTACAGGACTGAGAAAATTTGGGTTCTTAATTAAGGACTATGCAAGAGAATAGAGAAGTACATTTTGACTGCTGACAAAAAAAAATGCTTAACTCTCTCTCTTTTTTTGTTTAGCCTCCGAAACTACCGTAAGGTATTATTACTTCAGAGGATGAATGAGGATGATATGTATGAATATGAATGAAGTGTAGTCTTGACAATCTCAGGTCGACCGTTCCTGAGAAGTGTGGTTAGTTGAAACCCAATCGACAAAGAACACTGGTATCTACGATGTAGTATTCAAATCCGTATAAAAGTATTGTCTTTACTAGGATCTTTCAACGTTGAAATTAGCTGATTTGTGACGTCGCAAATCAGCTAATTTCACTAGAACAGCCCGGTGGCTTTAATCTTTATCTAATATTGTGTTAAATGTAGGTTTATAGTTTTCATATACGAGTACATTACGCTGTTTTGCGTATCAAATGATTTATTTTCGAATTTTTCATTAGATTTCATAATATTAACTTTAATTGTACAAAATTTTTAATAAATTATTTCAGAGATAAAACACGTGTGGTATAACCTTTACAAACCAACGTCTAGTTCACGTAGATCTTTACTGTTAAAGCAATGAAAATTGATAGAAAAACGAGCGTATATGAAACAAAATAACATGGTACTCTACATTTTTTAACCCGGCTTATTTTTTTTGTATAATTTACTTATGATACTATACAACTAAATAAAGGAGAACTAATTTCCTTTATTAAATTGTAAGCTGAAATTAATTGTGGTAGCAGTGAACATGTTAGAAGTAAAATGCACACTAAGCTTTTTTTAAAAAAAAGTGTACAATTCAGTTTTAACTGTAATATAAAACAGAATTTTGCGGTTAAAATAAATAAATGAGGTATTCTGATTACAATCTGTAATATAATTTATAAAGGAGAAATATAAATATTAAAAAAATATAAAGAAAATCAACATCTTTCATGTTAAATTAAAAAAAAAGATATCTTTGCTCGAAATCAATACAATAATAAACTTAATAGGAATTAAATATTTTAAAACGTAAGAGTGCGCAAGCACACAACACAAGAAAGATAACATTTTAAACATATTTAGCATGATTCATTAGTCATTATTTTAATTAGGAGAAAGTTTAATAAAACATTACGATAATGGCAACAAGTTGCCAGTCGCATTATCGTAATGTTTTATTAAACTTAAACTACTCATAGTAAAAACTATGGGTTATAGTTTTTAATACAAAACAAAAAAAGTCTGTAATTTTATAATTCAGTGATTTATGGCTAGTTCATATTTATTCAAAAATTAATTTCACTTAACCTAATTTTAACAAAAGTCTGTCATATCAAAAGGTTAATTTATAAGCCCTTCATTTATATTAATGATTATATAGTTTTTTAATCGATATTAAATTTCAATTTTTATATAAAATTTAAAAAAAACTTTAAATCATGTACAGTATCGAGTGATATTAGTTAATTTTTCACCGGTCGACATTTCAAAACACAATTCATGAAATATTTTTAAAAGAGGAAGATAGAAAAGCCTTGATTGGTTGAACGCAGAGTAAGAAGATAAATTACCCGGGCGCGGTGCTCATCTGTCAAAAAACTGCATCGTTCCGGAAATATATGGCGACATAGCAAGCCAGGGGAATCGAGGACGCTCTGTAGACTGGCTCGATGGGTGCCAACAAACCATTGAAACCAAATAGGTTTCACATGTTTCTGAATGTTAGACTATTTCTATCGTCACAACTATTGCGATATTGTACACAATGCGGTTGTCAATATTCAAAATTTCATTTATTAAAAACTGTTTTTAACTGAAGCAAAATTTATGAACAATGTAGAATGATATAGTGTGAAGCAGAAAATCAATAATTTATATTTATTTGGAAGCAATTGTAGTAAATTAGTCCAATAAATGTATCTAATAAAGTTTATAGAAGAAAAATTACAGTGTTTACATAAATCGCTACATTAGTGAAAATAGAAGTAAGATTTATTAGCCTGTAGAAATAAATTAAAAATAAAATAAAAGTAAATAAAGAGTAATAAGAACAGCTTAAATAATACTTTTAAAATTTCACAAGTTTATATAAACTTCAAATACAAAATTTCACAACATTGGGAGAGACAGAAGAATGGACTCCTTTACAATAAAAATTAAATCTTAGTCTTGAATAATTACAAATAAATCGTATATTACCGTTCAACAAAATCGCGCTCTATGACAGCAGTTAATCACGGTAAAATATTAATTATTAATTCTTTTTTTCACATCTCAATCTTAATAATTATATACGAATTTAAAAGGAAATTTAACTAGTTTTGGAAATGAAATTGGCTAGTTTCGTTCCCATAACATATTAGAGGAAGTATAAAATTATGCATCAATTTTTGTTAAATCCTTATTAAATTAACGAATCAATTAAAACATTTAATTTTTATCATTTATCATAGGGTAAAATATTCACTTTCACATATAAAGAATAACGGTAAGTTTCAATGAAAATTATTGTTACATTTTTTGTGACTTTTATTTTATGACTCTAGTTTAGTTCAGAGTCAGAACACTATAATAATTATATATTGTTTCGTAATATATATATATATATCTTATATAAATCGTAAAATAATAAAAATGTGATTAATGATTACAACTCTGACACTGATTTATGAAAATTTATTTTCATCTTAAAAAGAAAAATTATTAAATAAAACAGTTTCTATAAATTTAAGATACAAAAATATCCTGTTAACATAATTTTGTTAATTTTCTAAGAAATAATAATAAACATTCCAATCATATTAAGTTTTAGTATTCCGCTGGGTATTCAGATATACTCAAAAATATGTAGAAATGTAATAATAATAAATGAAAGTATTATAATAAATACTGCATACACAGATATCGATAAATTTTACATCTGTATAGACTCAAGAAAATAATAATAAAAAAACAGATAAAAGGCAGAAACATAACTTTATGCAAAAGCAAGTGATAATATACTCGTATATTATATTTCGAAGAAGAGAGTCGATCCAATATCTTAATGATATAATAATTCACAGGAAATTTCAAACATATTGCTTCTAGCTTCTACGCTTTTTTTTTCTTTTTTGTTTGGATCGGATATGTAACAGTAAAATATTCTTTACGCGAAATAAAATAAAGAAAAATTAATGGTACATCATTTTTATGGACAGAAAAACTGATGAAAATCGAAATTGAAAATTCCAAATGTTAACACAGGTTCATATAAAGAAACCGACCGAAGAAAAATGTATTGTATACTAGTATTTTTGCAAATAATGTTTTACAGTGGCGAAAATAATTTTCAAATCTTCTCTTTTATATAGGGACCTAAACTGAAAATGATAATATTAAAAGAAAAAGAAAAACTTTGTCGAAATTCCAATCTTGTTTGTAACAGGATAGAACAAAAAACTTTTTTACCATACAACCTTGTTTTATTTTGCAATTTTTGTTCTTTTTTTTATCAACCATTTTTACAAACTTCTGATAAATAATACATAAAAACAAAATCATAAAAGCTACTTCAATTTTAAACCGGGTTAAAAAATAGACTCCTATGAAAATTGTGACTTCTATTAATTTATGCCACTGAACTGTCAATAAAAGTTAAAAAAAGTTAATAAATAAAGGTTAAGTATATAAAGCGAAAGCTTATTCTGTTATTTTATTAAGAAAAATGTTTAAAATTTCAGAAAAAACATGGAAAACAGGATGTCCCAGCATTTTTTTTTGAAATTTTCTGGATAACTATAATCTTTACAAAATGATTATGTAAAAAGTGCAGTTGCTAAATGATAAAACATTGACGTTTATTTTTACTCTAATCAAAACTAAAAAAAATATGATAAATAATAGTCATTTGTTTACATAGTAGAGAAACTAGAGATTACATATATCTAGGGCCTGAAATTAGATTTTTGACTTAAAAACTGAGGTTTTGGGAATTTTTCAGTATTTACACAATTAACTGTCTAATAGAATTATCTTTATCTTGTACAAATCCTTATCTCTAACAAATTATTTAATTAATTTTTATAATTTGTTAATTTCTAACATTAGTAACACAAGATATACTTTTCTGCACAATAATTTGGAGCCGGACAAAATTAAAAACAAAATTAAATTATATTTCTCTTATCGTTAAAAATATTGAATAATATTTAAAAGTAATAATATATTGAGAAAATGATGATGATTTTTGAACTAATATCAACGTTACTAACGTTAATTATATAAAGGAAATTTACGCTTCTATGACAAATAAAACAGTTAGAAATACTACAATCGACAGTAATGAGTGTCAAATAAATGAAATAACGGATTTGAAGTAGATAATTTTTCTCAGATTTAGCTTTTACGATTTATATGTGAATTTATATTATATTTGTATACTTATACAACAATACTCAACTTCAATTAGTATCCTGATTTATATTTGTGATTTATATATGAAATTAATTCTACTTCCAAGTTGCATAACAAATAATTTTTTATACCAAAATATGAGGTAAACTAAAATATAAATTAAATGATAAAATATTATTTTCAATGTTAGAAGATTTGACATGACAGACGGAGAAATACTGAGTGAACATTAAATAAAAAAAGAAAAAAAATGTAAGAGTTTCTAGCGAGGAAGCCACAGCAACTAGGAGAAGCTGTGAGAGATATTCGACACTTGGCTCGTCAGTAGAAATCACGTTCCGTAAACAAGCGGCTGAGCTCAACCTTTCTATCACAAAAATTTCCCTCTTCTTCATGACGCTTTCCCTTGAAAAGAAGTTAAAATATGTCAACAAAATCCCTGCAAGCAAAATTATATTTGTCTACTCCTTGTAGCACAAGTGTTCCAAAGATCAATGCTTAAAAAACCCGTACTCAACTATATAATACTGATCTTCAATCTATATCCTTTTTCTTAGAAAAAAAGAAACCTTTTTGAAAAGTTAATTTATATTTTCATACTTAAAGTCTGATAATAATTTTAAATAATATGAAAAAGATGTATAAAAACTTGTTATACATCACCAGTATAATATAATCAAGCTGTGGATGTTACAAGATTAAGTATTAGATTATAGGTACAATGCCCAGCGATGTGTATTGTAGCGAAGTGACCAATTAATTCAAACACTCTATGACGTGAGCGATTTACGATGAAAAAAAATAGAGTTAGGTACGATATAGAGGTTTATAAGGTTTTTTTGTTGGTAGATTTATACGTCGCTTCATACCATCCATTTCTCGAAGGTAACCCAAAAGATTGATGGACCGTGAAAAAGATTGGTCGACTATTCGGTCGACACAGATGATGACAGTCCGTGGGCTATTCAATCACTGATTAGGAAGATGAAAACTTGGGTAATAAAGTTTGTACGGAGAGGTGAGATGATACTTAACCGGTTTCTTTTTCTCACCAAAAGTGGAGGTTTTGTGGAAAAAAAAGGTTGGAGTATTTTCAAAAATGGACGGATGAGAATAGACGATATTTAAATGTATGAAAACATTAAAAATTTGACTTAAATTCATACAAGATTTGAATAATGGAATTAAAGTTTGTTGGTTTTTGGTAGATTAATACGGTATTTGAAATATCTTAGAAAAACAGTCCTGATTGTGATACATTTGTCAGAAATAATAATTGTGCGGATGTTGCAAGGCATCGATCGATTAGAAATCATGTCTATAACTTTGCTGGATCAATTTCTTTTTGCATTAAAAAGAATTTCAAGTGCGTAAATACGCACTTAATTAATTAGTAATTAATTTTCCGAAAAATGACCTGTTTTATAACTAATGCTCCTAGCATAACTAAAGCTAATGCTTCTAGCCTTAAGTAATTGATACATTAAAATAAGTAACGAATTGTTACATTGTAGATAGTTATGATTGATAAGTCACAACTAAATTCGTACATTTGTAATAAGACATTTATTATACGATATCGTTTAACAATTTTCACTAAAATTTAGTTTTTATTTCATAATTTGGGACGTAGAATAAAGGTAACATAGAAAAATAATTATATTTTTTTAAGAAGTATTAACAAAGATACATCTCTATTTTGCCATTTCTAAAAGAGTGGTAATTTACAGAAGTCTAGCAAGTAAACTTAATTTTGTTCAGAATTACGTCATACATCATATACACCATGTATGTATAACGGTTTTAAATGAATTCTATATTTCTTCCTTACATTTATAAAACAAGAAATTTCATGGGTAAAAAAATTGTATGGTAAGCAAAGAAGAAAAAATAAAACAATAACCTTCAAGGTAAAAAATGACAGAAGGAAACTAATTTTACTTGAAGATTCTATTTTGTGAGATATTTTACTTCATAAACTTTTGATGTTATACAGCAAAGTATCTTAACATTTTTATAGCCTCATTTCAGAAATAATGGTAGTAGTTTTTTTTTTCATAATTTTTACCTATTACAGTCTCATTTTACGACAAGCTACTTCATCATTTTTCCAACGGATTGGAATACAAAGAAATACAAATATGATATATGATTTTACAAAGAGCAATTTTAATATAAATACCTAACGAATGTATTAGTATTCTCTGGAGATGACGGTGGAAGTACAGAAAAATGCATAAATGCATCCATAAAAAGAATAATAGTGAGCTAACCTAGAACAGAGTTTTTCTTTTAACATGCAAAAAGAAAAAAAACAACATAGCTTAAGTACAAAACTATATTTTCATGCATCTTTTCTATGAAAAAAATTTCATCCAAAAGTTTAATGAATTAAATGGAATTTAATAGTCTTAAGAAGTGAAATTTCGTTTATTACAAAATTAGCACGATGCTTCTTCTATAATTAAAAGTTAGTATCACGTTCTGAAAAATAGTTTAAAGACTTTTATTCAACTATTGAATTCTAATTAGGATAACTATAGGACTTACTACGGGGCAATTAACGAGATTATACAGTACCTATAAAACTAAGTTTACTTAATCATTTACTTTACTTTACTTATCATTTTACCACACACTTTTATATTTAACACTAAACAAAATCAGAATTAAAAATTTAATTGAAAAATTATACTCGAGAGAATAATAATTCAAATGATCTTGTTACGATATTTCAATATAAGATACCAAAGTTAAAAGAAAGGTATAACCAAAGAAGAAAAATAACCAGAAAGAGATACTTTTAACAGGTAGGGAAAGTACATTTTCCGTTGATGTAATCAACATCATCTTTGTTTATACCCGATGATCATTACCGTAGAATAATTTATGTAGGTAAAGAATTTGAAGAGAAGATAATACTTAAATATGCCATTAGAGAACGCATGTTCAATAGAAAAAATATAATCTACTCTTTTTGGAGGTTTTAATAAGTCAAGTATTGAAGCAACATACGTTATATAAACATAAATATATTGGAAAAGCTTGTTTTGAAGAATTTTTTTGGTCTATGAATAGATTGTAAGTTTAATAAGAAATGAATGTTCATTAATAAGAAATGAATGTTCATTAATAAGAAATGAATAAGAAATTTAATAAGAAATGAATGTGTTTAATGTTCAGTGACTCAAATAAATAAATAAATATTTAATGGATAGGTTATCTGATCCTGTCTTTACAAATGTCAACCGCAAATATTTTTGACGCTCCTAATACAACTATTCCTTGTTCTTCCTCCTATAGCAATTAATTTAGGTCAACTGGTTACTATATGAAGAATCAATCTGATTTTAATTAATATCCTTCGAAAATCTTGGTTTTTAATAGCTTAATTTATACCGGTTTTGTTTATTTATTTAATATCTATATAAATATAACATTTCATAATTTTATTAATTTTTTTTACACATTGGTATCCATACTAAATCAATTATTAATTTTATTTACAACCGTTTTTTTTAGTGATATCGTTCTAATGGAATGTTTTGCCATGATTTTTTTTTTTATACTTTCAAGCAGATGGGTGGGGGCAGTTCCTTTTTTTTATTTGAAGAGTAGCTCACTTATACATTTCTCATGTGATCTTTATAACGGGTGAGCTAAAAGTCAGTTTAACTAATTATTAATTAATAAAGGGTTAACAAAAAATGAAATAATAAACGTTTGTTATTTTTTTGTTATATGTTAATAAATGAAAATAATAAAAAAAGTTCTACAACCGTGGGTTGTTTTTGATACACGGCTTACACACACAACTTAATTAAAAATATTTATCACTTTATTTAAATATGATAGTGTTTGGTTTATTTTATTCAATGATTCTTTATTTAAAAATGATAGTGTTTGGTTTATTTAACTCAATGAAACTAAAGCGCACGCGCATACCGTATTTAATTCGCGCGGGTGTGGCGGTACTAGTGACGACGGTCGCCACTAACTAAACTAATGTAATTTCACAACTTGCATAGAAAAAATTTCGCTTACACAGTCGACAGTTTGATGTAGCCATGAGGATAAACGCACCAGGTCGATACCTGGTTACAGTTGACTCGATGAGTCAACTGGGCGATCGAGTTCGAGACCCAGCCAGACAGAATTACGTTCCTACACTATTTATTCTTGCTCTACAGCCTTCCCTTCACCTTCTAACTTGAAAATTTAATGGCATTAGTGCCCCATATTAGTAAGAAGTAATTTGACTAAGTTTGGTTAAATTCCAGTAAGTCTGAAGAATCACCTTATATCTTCATATAAGGTGATTCCGAAGCCAACACCGAACACACGTACATACGAAGATTAACATTTCCGGATGTTTTCACCGGGTTTTATTAGGTTCCTTTTGCGTCAAAACGTCAAGATCCGCTGAAAACCGCATATGCCTAAATTGGACAGATTACAATACTTTCCCTTCTAGAGCTGTAGCGCTATCTAGATGGTAAATTCGAAGTAGGTAAAATATTATTATTATTATTTGGTACATGTTTAATATACGAGTACATTAGAGTATAATGTTGAACGCGTAATCATTCCTGGCAGCATTTAACCTCTGAATTAAGCATTTCTTTTCGGTAAAGTTTTACCCAGGTTTATTAGCTCAACTGAATTTTTAACGGATAGCTTGTTGAAAAAATATGTCTTTGACAAATTCTCAAAACGAAAAATCGCAAAATCATTCATAATGAAAGAAAAATCCCTTGAACGAGGTGACGATCCAATTATTTCTGCGTCTTATCCACTCAAGAAAAGTTTGATGAAGTTTGACCAGTCTCAAATTAGTAAGAAACTATTGCTAAAAATAGGAAAGGCCGATTTCAAACAACATTCCGTAACATCTCAAGATAAGAATACTGTTATTATACTTCCGTTGAAGATATAATGTTCCACCACTCGTTTTACTCGTATTACTACATGAAATTTATTCTTCATCATTTCGCAAAAATGTTCATTCCAATAAACACAAAAAAGACGTTTCGAAGGCCGTTCAATTTGAAGTATGCTTTATCGAACGATATCATTGACGTAGAAATGGATTAGTTTCACAATGAATAATAAATTCCTTCTTTCTTAACATTATTTCGTTATACCTTGATACTCAGGAGAAATACCCCTGTTTTCAAGCAATCGAAAACTTTTATGGTCGACCAGTATTTCTACAAGTTCTT
Organism: Zanna intricata; assembly: GCA_010016005.3. Taxonomy (NCBI): domain Eukaryota; kingdom Metazoa; phylum Arthropoda; class Insecta; order Hemiptera; family Fulgoridae; genus Zanna; species Zanna intricata. The sequence goes on along the minus strand of JAAAKQ030504133.1, from coordinate 143 downwards.
TGTTTTCTGAATTACAACTGTTTTTATACCTGCTTAATTGTGATTTCAATTAACCACACTTCTCAAGAGTGGTCGAACTGAGATTGTACAAGACTACATTTCATTCACATTCATACACATCATCCTCATTCATCCTCTGAAGT
>JAAAKQ030504122.1:9128-20204 GCA_010016005.3 Zanna intricata | reverse complement strand
ACACACACACACACACACACACACACACACACACACACATATATATATATATATAAAACACACAAATGAATATGTGCATGAGTTCTTATACTTCAGACATTTAAGTAAATCTAATTAAGAAAAGAATTTTACGATTAAGGCCATGAAACATTCGATTTCATCTTCCGACAATACTTATCTGCATAGATATGTATTTCTTGAACAGATGAGAATAATATTGGCTCTTTATTAATAAAATTACTTAAAATTATACAGATAACAAGAGCAGCACATAAAATATCTGTAATTAGGAATAGTGAGTGTGTCAGGCCGAATAATGATACAATGTATATTAATTACACGAACGCGTACATGTGTATGTGTATATGAGACTGTTTGTAATATAAAATAATTTTTTTTTAATTTTTTCTGACTACAAAATTTCAACTACAGATATTTAATAATTCAATAATAGTTAGTGTTTATGTAATAATTATTTATAAAATATAATACAGTAATAAGGAAACTTGTTTATTTTTCGCTTTGCCTGAGAATAGTTTCTGAAGTTTCTAATAGAGAAAATGTTTTAGGTAGATTGTATGAATATATTAAAAAAGGGAAGTTATAATTAATTTCATTATTAATATTTATACATACAATTCATTCACATTAAAAATAAATGAAATAATTTGTTGAAATAGATGATGATTAATTTAATTTACCGTAAAATTAGTCCATAAATAGCGCGTATTATGAGAAATGACTTAAAGAATATATGAAAGATCTATTCAAAAAAAAGAAGAGATTAATGGAATGATATTTTCTCTTAGTCAGTAAAAAATTATTTTAGCTTATTGAATAGAGGTAGATCAACAAAAATTTACTAATTTAAAAATAAGAGTAAAAAGTCAATGTATTATTATATATTTATAAAGGAAAAAATCCACAGGAATTTTGGTTTTAAAACTTCTAAAATTATTGCTATTAATAGAAACTATTTGTAATTGATTAATTGTTTTGTTTAAAAAATAAAATATACATTGTGTAGTGTTGCCGTCGTTCTAGTATTATGACAACAGTTGACAATTTCTTTATGTCGTAAATTTCATTTCAAAAAGATCTGGTATATAATTTTTTGTTTGTACCTAAACTAATTGAATTACTTAATTAACTTACCGATATATTTTCTTCAGAATCATCCCCGGCTTGTGGCGGCACTTTATTCATTTCGAATCCCGGATTAAGCCTAGTTGTAACACCCACGAAACTGACGGAGCAGAGATTCACCAGAGCGGTGCACGGACGGCCCCTCGCAACGACGGTAAAATACGATATCTAACGAAAATTACCGAGCATTGGTCACCATAGCAACGTACTTGCGGCTCAATTACAACAGGGCAGATATTGCCCCACTTCTTATTCCTGCTTACTTCTTGTTTACATTCACACAGGGAGCACAGCTACCTCACCACCTCCAACCCATTATTGATACCCGCTACAACCAGTGGTCGTTACGTTTACGTTAATAAGTACAAATTGCACTTCACTGATTAATGTGTTTTTTTCTTATGAAACTTGTAGAGTTGAAAGATGCTTATTGTAATTCTAACGTATTTTATTTTTGTTAGTGAAAAATAAATTAATGAGTACGTTGATTATTTTAAGTAAAGGTAAACGGAACCAGACGTTGCCCTAATAAACTAAGAAATATAAAAAATTTCAAGCATTACAATTTAAAATTTTTAAAACATCTTTTAAAAAATTATATTAAAAATACTATACCCAAAATATTTCAAGATCTTAAGGATGTGAAGAGTCAACTGTCTTTTAGTCATCTTTTGTTATTGTTTAACCTCCGGAACCACCGTTTAGTCATCTTAGATGAAAAATTTGTTTACTTAACTATCTCTATCCTCGAGTGTAATATTTAAAAATAACAACACGTCTTTGTTCACCGACTGAAGGAGCAGCATTTTTGTCATTATTATCATTTTATTTTTTTCTCTAATTGAAGAAAATGATGTAGTTTTATTTGGTTGTATTTAACCTATGAAAAATACTCATGCATAAATTTGTTAAATATAAACCACTATTAATAATGATTTTTTATAAATTTATATTCATATAAAAATATTTTATTATTAACATTTTACAAAAAATATTGCCACACATTTAGGCTAGGAAATTGACATTTTTACGGATTAGGTACCAACCAAATATAAAACCAACTAAATATAAAAAAAAAAACATCTTCTGATTATCAATAACATAAGATATCAATTAAAAAAGCGAATTACAACTTTCAGTGTACATTTCTGGTAATCTGCATTTTAGCGAATACTCTGATTGTTAAATTAAAATAGAAACTCACCAACTTGTAACGCTCTTCTTTACTATTCATTTTTCCCGCGATGAGCCTAGTATAGAAATATTACAAATTTATTTGGTATTAAGATGATTAAGAATCGTTTTACTTGTAATAATATACCCGAAAGGTTTTGAATCTTTTCAAATAATATCATTAACTATTTTTTCTTGTTACCTTCGCCTTCGGGACCTGAATTACTTTAATATGAACACAACCCGAAGGAATAATCAGGAGGATTTATTCACCCCTGTACTTCCTCCACAATCTTCGTACGAATAATCTTTACCAACATTGCAGACACTGTGAGCTACGACTGTCAGTTCACAGCATAGTCCCCATGATGTTCTTTGGGAAAAGCACACCGAATCCCTCCAGCATGCTTCCCTATACTACAGGAACCGATCGCACACGAACATAGTGCGTTCTGCGGTGCCCTCCTCCTGCAATAGTCAATTCCACAGAGGATCTCAACATTCTTGCGCATAGGTATACTTTGAAGCATCCGTGACTAATAAAGAACTGAGTAAACATGTGCTTCAATTCCCCACGCTTGCTATCCAAAAATACTTAGAGATCCGGGATCAGCCTGTGAGTCCATCTACCCTTCGTCGATTGATTCCATACCATTAGCTGCTACTCAAAGTTAAACGTACTGAGATTTCTAAACCAATACGGTTGTAGCTTGTTCCTCCTTCGTCATATCGATAATTCACACAAAAATCAAGTATAGGCGTGTATGCCCAATCAATATACCCTTATTCCGGACTATAACATCCACATTATTCTTATTACGGACTGTATGCAAATTTTATATATAAAAATAACTAAAGCTGTTAATAACAAACATTCATTCATGAAAATTGATTGAAAAAAATTATTGCTTTTATTATTTACATGATGGAAGATTTATAAATTATTTTTCACCTTGTAAATAGCTTTTATCATCATCCGATTAACATGGCTATAATAATAATATAATGTCTTACCAGTCTTATACTAATAATGTCTTACCAGTCTTTTCTTCTTTTGTTAAATTTTTTTTATCTTTTTTTTTTCTAGAAGTTTCATGAAATTTCTTCATTTAATGTACAAGATAATTACAAGAAAATTTAATGTAACCTTCTTCCTTTTGTTTTCTTTATTTTTCCCTTTCACATTATCTTCTAATTATCGATAAAATTTATTCTAAATATTTAGTTTGAAATTTTATATAAGTTTTTCTTAAATATTTAATAATTTTACTCCTATCCGTATGAACTGTTTATTTTTTATTTTTTTGTTAAAATTAATATATTTACCAATTACTAGAATAAATTGTTAATCAGTATCTAATTACATTTTTGTTATTTAACTAAGCATGTAGAATAGACTTTTTTTATTTATTATTGGAAAATTCTAAAATAATCATTGACTTGTCTTGTTTATGGTGACAAATATTATAAAAAATATATATATATGTATATATAAAATACTGTTATAGAATTCCTACGAATGACTTAACCTTTTAAAACTTCATTCATATAGAGGAGAAGAAGTGCTAACTTTGTAGATATAATTAAAACAAACTTTCGCTTGTAAACTATCTCTTCCTAAAAACTTATAAATAATCGTAACTTGTAATTCGCGACAAGAAACCTAATTAGTCTTTTAAAAAAATTACAACTTTCCAACGTCTTTGTTTTCAATTAATTATTTTCAAATTGTAAATCTGAAAGTTTTTTGTTAAAATAATAAATTTAATGCAGAAACGTGTGAAAGATACTGTATCAGTAATAATTATTAAGAGATTTAGATAAAGATCCGCATTTCAGTGCCATTAAATTAATTTAAAAAAATAGCTTTAAAAATTATACATAAATTAAAAATATTAGTAATTTTCAGATAATTTCTTACATGTTTATTTTTGTCTGGTTTGTTATACATTTTTGAGTCTATTTACTTAAAAATGAAGTTTAAAGTTCAGTGATAAAACAAATAAATTTTCAGCGGATTCTCTTCTGCAAGCCGTAATATGTGCTACAACAAGCCATAAATATTATCACTATTATTTATAATAGAATGAAATTTTAATTAATAATTCTAATAATCGATGGATGAAGCCATTACTTGATGAAAATCCATCATAAAAACAACATATTTTTCTACTTCCTTTTGTAATTAGTAATTGTGTTAATTGTCTTCTTTTTTTTTTAATTTTCTATTTTTTTTACTAGGACAAAAGTGATTCCGAATTCTAGTCGGGAATTGAACCCGAGGCCATCTAATAAAGAAGCCAGTAGCTTAGCACTACATCAACTGGCCAGCAATATAATACAAGAGGCAAGTGACACTGGAAAATATCTTTGTATTAATAAAAGTATGAGTGAATCAGTAAATTGGAAATTATTTATTTATTTATGTATGGAATATGAATATTCTGTTTCAAAATATTTAAACTTAACTTTCAAGCAATTATATAATATGAAAGTAGATATAATATTTATAAAGATATAATTACAGATTTCAGTATAGCAGCAAACTGACATCTAGTATTTTTCAGCCATTTGACTCCAGGTGGGGTAACACGATAAACATCTTGTGGATCTCCCTTGTATGCTCTTTGTGGACAGTACTTAATTAAATTTTTAACAATTTCAAATGGCTCACCGCACTCACAACCAGCTGTAGTTGGAAATACCCTACATATTCATTAAGTAATTACATCTACTATATTCAGTCCTTACCCAATTAAATCTGCACCACAACTGTCTTGGTAGATTAAGCCCATAAGATCTGCATTGTTGTTTGATATAAAAACTTAGCAGTTTGACATATAATCTTTTGGACAAGTTTTCATGCAGGTTTTGAGATTTCAAGCACTGATTAGTTAATCCACCAGTGACATCCATGGTGATTGGTATCACTGGATTTTCACACATGTTATAAATCATTTATTTCATCCTCTGATGTAATACCTAACGGTGGCTCCAGAGGTTAAAAAAAAAAGAATAAGGACATTCTGGCCTCTGAAAATTCGTAGAGGCAAATTAGTTATTATTGGGAGCCATCTAATTAGAATGGAAAAGACTGTACCAATAATTGTTCTCATGATTTTATTTAACTCAATATCCACCTTAGCGATCCACCTTAGGTAGCTTGCAATTAGTATGACTACTGTTCAACTGTACAGGTGTTCAGTCACAAAATAGCCAAAGTCTAATGCTTATGTTAGAAATATGCTTGCATTCTTCCAGGTGCTTCCAGGCAGCTTATGTATTATGTTACCTCAAGTTATCAATTTTTCAGTAGTATTCATAATACGTTGCTTGTAGGTCAGAGTTCTGACAAGTATCATGTGGAGGTACAGAGTTTCATTATGTCCCAATTTTTCCACCACAAATAAGATCTTTAGTGATTTTCTGGCATTTCTGTTGCTTAAATGGAAGCGGATTATTTTTATTTTAGTTAGATTAGGTTTCAGACCTAAATGTCGAAGTATACCAAGTAATCTCAGATCCTTATTAAACACTATCTCACAATTAGAATATTTAACATTGTTCAGTGACAGCAACATAATTTACATAAAGTAATTTCATGGATCTAGTAGGTGTAGATCATATACGTTTAGAGTGAATAACAAAGGTGCAAGAACAGATCTTTGATGCAAACCATTGTTTAATATTTTTGACCTACTCTGAGCCTCAACAAAATTTACTATAATCTGTCTATTTGTTAATATTTCATTGATGATGTTATTAAAGAATTTTTCCCTGTTAGTTTATTTAGTAGTTTCTGCCTCAAACAATATTACTCATATCTTTAACATATAAATGTTTTAGATATGAATAGCTGCTTATATTTTTAATTTTTTCTGGAAATTTTTTTTCAATGTTAGAGGTAAGCGCAAATACCTGATCTAACAAACTCTCTGTAAAGCCAGCTCAGATGACAGGGTGTTGTCAATTATTGTTCCTATTTTATTGTAGAATAGCTTCTCCATCAATTTATAATATACACTCAGCAGAGATAGTAGGACAACAGATAGTGACATTTTTTTCTGTTTGTACTATCAATTTTGCTATTATCTTACCTCTTATCATGAACAACAGTAATTTCACAGTGGTCAATATGCTACTATATAAAGTCTTCAGCCAATCTCTACTATTCTGGACATAATTTTTCAAGAATTTAGGATAGATTTCAGCTGCATCAGTGACTTTGCATGTTTTGATGGATGCAATTGCTCAATCAACTTCCTCTGTCTCAAAGGATGCTAAGAATTGCATTCTCTGATCACTTGTTACTTATTTATGGTTAGTTAATCTTTGATTTTCCTTCTAAAGGACTTATTTCCCTTGAATTTAGTCAAATCAACAAGCCTAGTAGCAATATTACTTGAATCAACATTTCCTTTTCTTTTAATGTGCTTGTCAGAAGACAGACATTTCAACATGGCCCAGGCTTTTTTGCTTGAATGATGGAAGTTGATAGTTTCAACTGTTTCCTTCCACTTTTCCCTCTGTTCACAATCAAATGCATTCAGTAGTTTTGTTGTATTCTCTGAACTGTTATTCTCTTTATATTCATTGAAAATTTCTTAACATATATCATTCCATCTTGGGTTGTACAATCTCCTAAAACCCCTTGGGATCACTGATAATGATTCTAATGAATCATTATAATTCTCTTCACATAGCTGTATCTTTTGTATGGTTATCAAGAATCTGAGTGAATTTGTTCCAATTTGTTTGACTAAAATTCCATGTTTGTGTTCTGAGAATGATTAGGCAAATGGAGCTGTTAGGTCTATGATGGTCTTAACTGGTCAATGTTTACTGTGAGGAACTAAAGAGGATCTCTTGCCTTGCTGGTAGTGATTTCCCAATGCTATTTTTGGTAAAAAATGCTAGATAAAGATTATAATTCTTTTTCTACCTTGCAGATGAGAAGATTCTTTGATGTTTTGTTACATATATATAAGTACAAGTCATTAGAGTTCATCCATCTTTCAACATTATCACCATTACTGTCAATTTCTCCATTGCTTCACAAAGTATGATGTTAGCTAAAGTCACCCAATATAATGTGAGAGTGGCTGGGGAGAATATGATCTGATTCCGTTCATGCCACAGCATGGCTTATACAGATTTATTACCTTATGATTGTCAATTTAAATACTTACTGCACGGATATCTCCATGTACAAAAGAAGAATGAAAGTTGCTATCAATTTAGGTTAATTTAGAATTAAGTCACTACAATATACTTAGTATGATGGATTGCTCTAACTATGTTATAGGCCACCTCCGTTTGTGTAAGATCTTCTTCAATGATCGTATGTGTTTCTTGAAATACAATCACAACAATATTTGTTTTTTTTTTTAAGTTTGCTATGTGGTTTACTTTGGATTTATTAATGCCTTCAACATTTAGTTGTAGTATACTTTTTAAGTGTCTTAGATTGTAGTCCTGAAAAGGGCTGTTGGTTGATTTGGTTGCACAATGGAGATTGAGAGATTTGTTTCCAAGTAATTCAATCACCACTATAGAGTATACTTTAGCATTATCCAGGGAACAGCGCCTGGAGCATGTCTACTGTGTATCCCTTTAAGTACAAAGGAAATTTAAGTAAAAAGTGGACAAATGACATCTATAATTAAATCATTAACTTAAAAAATTTCATTAAGAAAATTTATATATGTGAATTGCTAACTCAGCAATATAAATATATATGAAACATATATAATATAATATAAATATATAATTATTGTATTATATATGAAATATATATATTTATATTTTTTTTTTAAGAATTAATTAACACTCCTAAGTAGTTTTCATTTGTTGTTTCTAGACAGAAAGTAGATTCTTTTGAAAAGTTAAGAAGAATTCTTTTGAAAGCATAAAATTGTAGAAAACTGTTATATATTACATGATTTAATTAATTTACATTCATTTTAATCATGATTTAATAACATGCAACAAAATTAAGCAAGCATGTTTAAATCTAATTTCTTCAATTTAGATATGTATAGACTGAAATTTCAAAAGTCTAAAAGGAGATTAATTCTGTCTAAATCTTGCAATTTTTTACTTTTTATAACAGTTGTTATTGTATTTATATTACTACAAGCATAGTAAATATATGTCATAATTATGCTTTTTCTTAATAAATAATTTTTATACTTAATTTGCTAATTAACAACATATTTCTTATTAATAAAGTACCATCAAAAATAATTAATTTATCTATTTACTTTTAAAGAGCAATGATTACAACTTCTGAATAAGTAATAAAAATCGAAACATTAAGTCATAATTATTAAGAACACATTATGGAATGGAAGTTTATAAATAAAGCTTAACTCCAATTATAAAATAGTTGGCTTTCAGCAATGAATGTTTTTAGAATGGTATTTTATAAGCCGTCTTCACCGCTCCAATCGACCGCTCTGCATAGTGAAATTCTCATCTACTGTGCAAGTTCGTTTCATTACTACTGAAATTTTGCGTACAGTCTATATAATAAATAGAAGGGGCAAATGATTACTTGAAGGATAATATCTATTTTTATTCCAGTTAAAAGAAGACTAATAAAAATCAGTTCAAATCAATTAATTTTATCTTCATTAATATAAAGTGATAATATACTGGAAATAAAGTTATGTTTTTATATTGTTTCATTATATCTTTTAATTTTTTTCTTATATCGTGTAATTTCTGCAGATTATCTTGAATTCAAGGCGAGGAGGGTTTCACGACCAGACGCTCTTTCTAAACGGTAATCTAATGTGAAAAAAGACTAGCAGTAATTAAAGAGTATAAATAAAATATCATCCAATCATTTATTAATCATAAAATAAAATCGAAATAAAATATCCTTCAGTTTTCTAAACAAAAAAAAAGTAAATTTTAATGTCATTATCATGAAACATAAACTGAACTCAGTTGAATTTTTATTTTTCTTGTGTTGATTGATGGGATGTTATTAGTATAATTAATTCTAAGCATAGAATACAAATATTTGCAAGTATACCTGATTTATTCATTCACTTTTTTTTACTAAGAAATACAGATTGCGTCTAATCGGTTTTTTCAAAACGAATAGTCGTATTGATGTCGCTAATTGCTTGATCTATTTTGACTTCTAAACAAACAAGTCAATATAAGTGCCTCATTTTCTGTTTCCTGAATAAATAATTTTATTTTTAATCATCTTAATAACTTTCTCCAGTTTAGATAACTCCCAGTATTTCTCCGAAACCCATTCATTCTTTTCTAAAAATGTGTTATCAATCAACCAACATTTCCTCTGACTTACTTCTACTTTAAATTTAACTATTCTTTCTACATTATTCATTTCTTCGGATCCATTATCCTAAAGATAATTAAAAAAGAAATTATTTCTAAAAAATAAAAATTCGCGTGTGTAAGAAATAGACAACGGAACTGTTTCCCTTAACATAGAAGAACACTTAGGTCTCGTTGCCATTTTTAAGAGAAAATTAAAAGCTTTATTTTACAAAAAAAATATAACTTTCTCAGAGAATTTTAAATATTTGTTATTAAAGAAACCCCTTGAATTTTCTCCATCTAAATACAAGTATAAATAATATAATCTAAAACAATTTCCACTTACGCCCTCTTAAATATTACATTTATTTACTAATTGTTTTCTTAGTATATTATCATATATTTACTTTATTATTATTTCACTTATTTTTATTTTAAAATTTATATTATAATCCTGTATTTATAAACTAATATACTGGTCATACCACTTCTATTTTTTTCTTTTTATCTTTGAAGTCACACAGTACTCGTGTGATTATATAAAGTGTAATTATTTACCTTAGCTAAATATTTATTTAAAATCTTAAATATGTAAGTATATTGAAGATTTTTTTTCACCACTTGCTGATTCTTTAGTATTTCTATTAAATTAATGATTTTTTCAATTACCGGTACGACCCAAATTTAAACCTTTTTTAATTTCTTTTCACATTCACTTTTTCAGTACCTATTTCCCCTTCAATTCACACAAATATTCCATTCCAAAAGATTTTTTAAAATTCTTTCTCTATAGTCTCATTTGGTATATTCGACTACATTTTATCTCTTAAAAAAAAAAAAAAAACAAAATAACAAAATTAAGTGGTAAATTATTTATATTTATTCATTTTTAATGCATATTTTACTTTTAAATATTATAAAAAACTATGTAAAAAAAAATTCTTAAAATCCTCATCATCCTGATTTCATTCGGCCGTGAGGGTACACTAGATGAATAGATTGTAACGTACTCATTAGCGAAAAAAAAATTATTTTATTTTAGTAGTATTATTATTATTATTTTTTTTTTAATCAAGATTATTTATAATAAATAATAAGTTTCGAAAAATAGTTTCCGTGCGTAATACTTTTAAGGGATCTAACAAAATATTGTGTTATATATGCTTTTAAAAAACTATCTTTCAAGAAATGATTTTTTTATACAAAGTTTTAAAAAGTTATAATTGATAAGGATTAGAGGGGCTGTTATTTACTGTCTATGCAATTCTTTCTTAAATTTTTTTTTTAAACTAAAATATTTTGTATGAAAATTTAAAAATAAATTTAATAAACTTTGAAATTAATCATCTCGTTATGTAATCACTCTGAAGAAACGAAATTATATGAGAATTTTTTCTGAAAATACGTTACTTTCTGAGTTACGTAGTACTCAGAACTCAAGAAAAACTCAGAAAGTTT
>JAAAKQ030504111.1:0-20204 GCA_010016005.3 Zanna intricata | reverse complement strand
AAAACATACATCCATAACTCGTAAAAGAAGTAATAACTTCTGTCGGCCAGTCCCGCGACTGCTACATGTTGTTTTTTATTTTTTTATATTTAGATTATAAAAATATTATATTATATTTACTACATTATAATATTATTATATTAATATTATATTTACATTTTTTTATACTATATTATATGTCATATATTATATTTACATATCAATAATTAATATGCATTTACATATCTTGGACGGTTTGTTAAAGATACATGGTTATATAAATACCATTTCATTAAATAAACCAAAGGAGGTTTTACTGCGTACATTAATATTTAAAAAATTTAAATTATTTTTTCTATTCATGTTTATTACGTAGTGAAAATATTCATTTTAAAATAAATTATTCGTTTTTTATAACATACGCGTCAACTCGTATAAATATTATAATCAACGCGTCATATTATTCTAATTGAAAATAATTAAAAGGCATTGTTTTATAAAACATAGCCAATCAAAATATGATTTTTACGATAAATTTTTCCTATGATATTAAAATTAGACTTTTTTAAAAAGAATAAACTGTAATAATTTCAATTTTTTTTATATTCTGCTAAGGCGTCATCTCAACTAACAAAAATTGTAAATACGTTTTTTTATTATTAAAAACTAATTACTCTCCAGATTCTTATTTCTGATATAATCCAAAAAAATTGACTTAAACTCTTTTTGTATCATCCTTGCCCAGTAATAGCAATCCTATATGTGGAATGATCTTAATTAGAGCAGTGTTTCATAATACAAAGTTAACAATTAAAACGGAAAACTAATTAAATACATGAAATAATAATAAAAATAAATATTAGAAGATAATAAATTAATAAATGAAACCAGTAAAAAATAAAATAAACGTTTAGAAGTCATTAATTAGGTTTTTTCTTGCTTTAACCCACCGGGTTGGTCTAGTGGTTAACGCGACATCGCAAATCAGCTGATTTCGAAGTCGAAAGTTCTAAGGCTCAAATTCTAGTAAAGATAAAAATTTTTATGCGGATTTGAATGCTATATCGTGGATACCGGTGTTCTTTTTAGTGGTTGGGTTTCAATTAACCACACTTCTCAGGAGTGGTCGACCTGAGATTGTACAAGACTACACTTCATTCGCATTCATACACATCATCCTCATTCATCCTCTGAAGTAATAACTTAACGGTAGTTCCAGAGGCTAAACAGATAAAAGAAAAAAGTTTTTTCTTGCAGTTCAAACTACTGTATTTTGTAGTCGAAAGGATTTTGTCTGGTTTGATGTTTTTAAAGGAATAGACTTTTTTTTAAAAAAATAAATAAATAAAATAAAATTTACATTTACAATGTTTTAATAATGGTTCCGACAAAACCCTAAAAACTTGACATGTTTTTAAGGAATCCCAAGATTCAAAAGTATATTTTATTTGGGAATTTATTTAGGTGTAATAAAATTTAAATACGGTTTTCTCAAAATAATATTTGTAATGCAACAACATAAAATTAAGTATTCGAAATGCAGTTGAGATGAAAAAAAAGTTGAGATGAAAGAAAAGTAATCATTTCAAACTTTGATTTATTTCTTATATTCTGATAAGGAATAAAATCTTGAAAAAATATGGGAAATAAACAATGGGAAAAATCATTTCCACCTATATTACATAAGATAATTATTAAATATTTTTTCAATCGTCAGAAACCTCTTTATAGAGAGAGATTTACATAGTGTTACCGAGGCTTTCTGAACTAATTCTATTAGCGAAAATAATAAAAAAAATTTCATATAAAAATGGGACTGGATTTCATATCAACATGGGCTCGCTGCGTTAGCGAGTTACGTCTAGCGAAAGATTTCGCCCTGCTTCCTAGGTAAAGAGTGAAATAAAACTATACTGGAATTCTCAGGATCCAAATTAAAGTGAAAAAGTGATGCTTTCTTATGAATTTTTACATGAGAAATTGAATAATTCAGAACCGTATCTGCAATTGTTTTCTTACCCGACGTAAAAGGAAAAATATGTTGTCTAAAAACATTACCTTTTACTCTTTTACTTCTTTGTAAGTTGTTCCTTTGAACTAATGTGATCGTGAAAAATTTCGGTTTCAGTTTTAACAGAAATATCCGTTTTGACCATCCCTGAATCCATTTTGACTAGTTTCGGCATGAAATCTCTATTTACCTACGTACGTATGTACGTATCTCGCATAATAACAAAAAATAAAAATTTGATTAGCCGTAGGATGTTGAAGTTTTGGATTTAGGACTGTTATAACATGTAGTTGTGCACCTCCCCTTTTAATTGCAATCGACTGAACCAGAAGTGTCCAAAAAAGCCAAATATCAAAAAAAATTGGTATTTTGAACTTTATTTTTCAACGATATATCATTAATATTACTTATTTACATTGTTTCCAGAGCTATAGCCAAATAAAATTTTAGTTAATGAAATATTTGCATCTTGCAAGGGAAGGCACATCGGTTCGAATCATACTTCACCTCTTTTTCTCTTTTCTTTAACAATTTTTTTAATTTAAAGATGTTGGTTTATTAATAATTAATAACCCGTGATTGTAAACATTTTTTTTACAATAACTAATAATTCAATAATACCAATAAAAAAAATATGGCAAAAAATCAGAAGTTGTTAGTGAAATAAAGGTTTATGGACTTTAAAAAAATGTGTATATGTAATTTAATAGGCATTATTACATATGTGAGTATGCAATAAATTTGGTGAAATATGTGATTATTTAATTTTTTATAACCTCTGGAACCACTGTTAGGCATATCTTCAGAGGATAAGATAAATTATTTGTAGCGTGTATGAAAATTCCATGCCTGACCGGGATTCGAACCCAGGACCTCCGGATGAAAGGCTGAGACATACCACTGTTTTTACGCTATTAATAGTTAAGAATCTTAACTATTAATTAACTATTTACTATTAATATTATTTTTGGATTTTCGTACAAGGAAATCATGTGTCCACATCAGATTTTTTTACGTTTGTAATAAAAAAATTTGTTTAATGAGTAACAAATGCATAAAATTTATTATTCAAACATGTAGAGAATTTAATTCTGAGATTGCTGTAAATTAATCAGTTAAAAAACAAATTCCAGTTCAAGAAGTTTGATTTTATTACTAACATTTATCGTACGAAAGGATTATACGTACATATCATGTTTGCTTTCCTACAAAGTACAATAATAAAAAAATAGTAATAATAATATTGTATTAAAGATAAAGATAAAATAAAAAAATTAATAAAATTAAAAAAATAGTACTAATGTTATTCAGACAATAAAGATTATTTTTTGAATTCACTGTCAAAGTGAAAGTTTGAGAAATTATGATTTCATAAGTTGCTATTTGAACTTTTTTCATTTTTTTTGCGAGGACAACTAGCTCAGAAAGCACCGGTTTTACTACGTTATACTCTATCCCGGTCACTGTGTATATTTTAAACGCTAAATCTTTTTCTAAGAGTATATTCATCTTTATATTCCATCAGTTAGACTTTAACAAGGATTAATAAAAACGTTTTAATGACAATATTTGGAAAACAAGTGAAATAACGGTTTTTTATTATAATATAATTTTTTTAAAGTAAAATAACCCCTTTAATAGAAAAAAACTTTTCTGTTAGACTTTATAACGTATACAACTGAAACAGCATTTCTCTAGTTTGTAACTAGTAAAATTTATACTATTCCAACAGAAAAAGTAGATTAATGCGATTTTCATATCAAAGTAATTAATTTTTTATTTTTTTTATATACAGGGCGAAAAACGTCGGCGCGTTATCATCCCCTCGAATAAAATAATAAAAAAAGTAATTAAATCTACATTAAAATAATAAAAAACTAAAAAATATAAACAGAAACCTACAACTAATATCACAGGTAAATATATTAATATCTCTATGTAAATAAATTAAAAAAAAACACACAAAAACAGAAAAAAACTAAAATATTAAGAACAAAGGTTAAAACTTATAACCAAAAGCTAAAACTTATTACTAATAAAAATAAAAAATAAAATTCAGCAAAGTCGAGAGGGGTGTAAAGGCCCCTTCTCGATAACAACAGAAACATTAAACAAAAAAACTAAATAACCATATTAAATTTTTTCTAAAAAATGGATCTCCCGGAGAAATAACAACACCCAGTCTAAAACCTTCTTGTCATTACCCAAGTTAAGACGAATAGTCTTGGGCAATTTAACTTTACGGCGCAAGGCCGCATAACGTACGCATTCCACAAGAATGTGGCGCAGAGTCAGGTGCATCATGCATTTGCATCGTATACATACTGGTGAATTTTCTGTTGACATCAGGTACTCGTGAGTGGCTCTCGTATATCATATCTAGTCGGGTGCACATACAGTTGCATCGTATACATACTGGTGCATTTTCTGCTGACATCAGGTACCCGTGAGTGGCTCTCGTATGTCCTATCCGCAATCGGATAAAGGACCACCTCTTCACGAAGAATGTTCCTGTGTGAGGAGTCGTCCCAAGGCAACACAGAATCTCTAATATGCCGGAGTTTATTATCGACTGTGGCCGTTTAATCATCTTGCCACGATAAAGAAATTATTGAATGCTGAAATAATTGTTATCATTGTATATTAATAAATTAACATACTTATTCCCGAAAGAAATTATAGAAGTTGCAAAATAGCTATTTTCATCGTTTCAATTTAATCTTGAACTTTTAAACTTTAAGAAATACATTTTTTTGCAGCACTGTTTTGGTTTTGCCATTTATAGCTTCTATGATTCCGTAGGTTTTAATCATTCCAATTAATGGTCCAGTAAGTCCAAATTTTTCAACGGTATTTTTCGATTTGCTTATGATCCATCCATTTCGGGGCCTCATTTTTTTCCTTTCCTCTGTAGTACCCGATTATACCACTCGTGTGGCCGCCTCTTATCTGAAATTAAATTGCACACGTCATAATAACCGAACTGTTTTTGATAATAGTGTTCGTAAATGAAGAGTTCATTTTCGTTTTATTTCTTATTAATTTTTCCATCAATTTTTTTTTAACGGCAATGAAGGAATGCACTTACGCACTTCCTGCAGGATCTTTGCAGGGTGTGTTGGGCTCGAAGCCAGGACGCTTGTCGCCCTGATCTAGCAAAGCTTAAGTGGGCACTGGACATGGTGCCGTAGGGATCATGAAACAGTGTTACTCCCACCCCCTACCGACTAAACCACCTTCACCGTCTTTCCAGGGGCGGCTGGAATCCCCTCTCAGCATATCATTGGCCAGCCCTGGATGGCAGCAGATTAAACTATCAGTTGCCCTTCCTGCTTGGGCTCCTGCAACGGAGCCCCCCTTCGAAGTCTTCCTAGGATCATTGAGGCGTGACGACTCACCGCTTGTAGTGAGCCGACCCGTTCCTCCTCCAGGAACCTACCCGACCCGCCCTATTAGCCTAATCCTAAAGGGGCGGCATGCGCATTGAAAAATGCGCGAGTCCCCTTCCCCCACCCTTTCGCGACCACTCATACCTAGAGGGGCCCGAATGCGTCATCAGAAGTATCCCGACCCAGTGCACTCTTGCATGTGTCCTGGACCAAGTCATCCTCGGCAAACAAGCTGCCTCCCATGCCCTAGACTCGATCAATCTACCTATTCGTGAAACACCTAACTAAAGGCAAAAGTCGTTGGCAATCTCCTACGTATTCCCTTACTGAAGATCATAAATTTACTAAGCTTTCAGTTATTCTTCTTCCAAAAATCTCCCTCTTTTAGCTTTCAAATTTTAAAATATTTGTTATTATCAACATTTAATTTCTTGCTGTTTATGAGTTTTTAAAATATTTTTTGAAAGTTTACTAAAATTATTCATACAAGATAAAAGAGAATGTAAACTTTCTAAGGGAAAAAAAAATCTATTTAAAATTTACATTACATCTCATACATAAATAATGATTATTTGGCTGACTATAAAAATATCTTTCGGCACTTATATTTAAGTATTATTGAGACTCGACTCGACTCGACAAACAGAATGTATAAAATATTGACTTAGGCACACTTTATAATAAGCCTACAGCAATACAATTTGTATCACAATTTTTTATTATAATAATTCCCTTTATATGTATTATTTTTTAAGTATCCGCTTAATACCTTACAACAGTAAATAATGTAATTTTTTAGTATCTATTAAGTATAATTCACAGTGATTTTTATAATTTTAAAATATACAAAACTAATTGGTAATGATTTTAATGAGACCGGCTCAAGGTAATAAATATTTAATACTATAATAATAGGGCTAGTATGTAAGTACCTAAGTGTTAACTTTAGAATTACATTTAAGTACCATTATTCAATTATGTTAATAATTTTATTGTAATTTACATAATATTTGGTTTGTAATATTAAAATAATAGAATTAATATAATCCGATTAGATGTTTTAAAAATTTTATTATATTTATTAAATAATTTGGATAATATGTTAATTCTATTAGTCTACATGCTATAGTCTATTTTATTGAATAAATTAAATAGTTAAAATACATGCCTGCCGTAAATTATTGGGGTTTGCAGGGAAAAGATGCTTAATTACATTAATCTAGAAAAAAATATATTACCGTTTGTCTTTTGTTGTATCAATGTTTTTTCAAACAACAGACGAAATAAACTTTGTAAAATGTAGGCGTAATAAATAAATAGAAACGAATCAAATTTTAAATATTAAAAAAAAAAAAATAAAAAACATACACTACGTTAGATACCTTTTTTTTTTTTTTTTAACATGAATACACGGTTTTTTTGTTTTTATTTTAAGTAAAAAAAGAATAAGATAAATAAATAACCAAGAACTTAAATAAATTACTATATACCCATTTCGGTTGATAAATAATAATTATTAATAAGTTTAAGTAATGACAAAAAAAACTCAAACAAGAAAAAAGAGCTGAGGTAATAATACATATACATTAAGCTGAAGGTAAATAAAATTAAAGATAAGCGATAAAGGATTTGTAAGATTTTTTTAAATTTCCAAAAAAATATATTTTTTACTTCCTTATATTGTAATCGCGAAAAATTTCGGTTTTCAGATTTCAAGAGAAATATCCACTTTGATCATCCATGAATCCATATTGACCAGTTTTGGCGTGACGTCTGTATGTATGTATGTACGTACCAAATTTGGCTGAGATTTCATTCTTAGTGAAACACGTCAGGTTTTGACTGACTAGTTCGTTAGTACCGAATTCAGCCACCACCCCTATCACAGCGTTGTTAAAAATGGACACATTTACTGTACGGAACGTGCTTGCTGTATGTTTTGATTTCATGATTTGCAGGCGGCAACTACAGTTTAACATAATTTTCGTAGAAAGGACGATAAAAGCAGCTTCAAGAATGTGTGGAACAAACCGTTATGGAACAATTCAGAGAAAATTCTGCATGTAGTCCGAAGAAATCAACTCGAAGGTCTGGAATTCCACAAACGAGGTTTGGCGTGTATTACGTAAACGATTGCTCTTGAAGCCATACAAACTAACCGTGGTTCAACACATTACAGATGACGACAAAGTTGTTCGGCTACAAATTTATGTGGAAATGATGGATAAAATTGCAGACAACGATACATATTTAGATAATGTATTTTTTTAGCGATGAATCACGTTTCACATCAACGACAAGGTGATCACCCACAACTGCCGAATATGGGG
Source organism: Zanna intricata (assembly GCA_010016005.3). NCBI lineage: Eukaryota > Metazoa > Arthropoda > Insecta > Hemiptera > Fulgoridae > Zanna > Zanna intricata. The sequence continues at coordinate 12,495 of JAAAKQ030504111.1, read as the reverse complement.
TAGCAAAAACCCTCATGAAACTTTGCAGCATATTTGTGGTAGCCCTAAGGTCACTTTATGTATCCTAAAGACTGTACGACCCGTTCTTCTTCTAGGAGGTAATCGTAAATGGTATCGTTTATTTGGACACGCATCAAAATTTTCTAATTTCTCAGTTAGATGATGATGATGACCAAGATGGACACCATTACTATCAGAAAGACGGGGCACCACCTCGCTGCCGCCCAGAAGTCCGAGATTTTATTGATACTCGATCCCCAGGTCGGTGGGGTTGGTCCTGAAGTCTAATTGCATGGCCAACTTGCTTCCGAGTTTTGATCCCGCTAGATTATTTCTCGTGGGATTTCATTAAAGATGGGGTTTATATACCGCCTTTGCCTACTGATCTTGTTGAGCTAATGCTTCGAGTTAACGCCGCAGCTGCAGAGGTAATGCCCTAGTTGGATTGGCTACAGTCTGAAATGAAATTGACTTCAGCTGGGATATATGTCGTATAACAAATGAAAACCGTATCGAACCAAAGTTAATATTGGATGACAAACTTGATGTGCTTTTGTATGAAATGAGACCGCAACCGAATCTGTAAGTTATCTCAATAAATTTTTATATGGTTTTCTAGTTCTAAAGTCCTTTTTGAATCACCCGGTATTATTAGAGATAGGAATAACTAGATTGATTGCTAACAACATTTATGTTGTTCGTATGATAGTAAAATGTTTCATTTCAAACATGTTTTTTTGTAACCGCCTTCCGTGAAATTTAGTTATTTTATTCAAGAATCATACTAAACTAATCAATTTATTGGAAATTCTTATCAATCTTTTTTTTTGGAAACTGATACATTTTTATATTTATACAGGTACAAAAAGTTAGTATTATTATTTTTATTATTATTTTGAGATTATTTTTTTTGCGGAAGGGATTTCAGCAAGAACAATCGATAATTATTAAACTACATTAATCCCAATCTATATTAATCTTTATAAAAACTATTAATACCACTATTCATTATTATACGTAAAAATAAAACAAAAAATTATAATTTAAAATATAAAAATATTAATAGATTACTGTTTTTTAAACGATAACCATATTTACCATAAATAATAAAAGTTATGAATCTATGAACTCATTGGTAATAATCTAAAGGGATCCGCGTAATTTAGTTAAAGTAAGCAATTCGCAAAAACACATTTAACTTTAGATATCAATCTTACAATTTTAGAAAAAATTCTAAAGGCTTGTTTATTCTAAAAAATTCTAAAAACTTGTTTATTCTAAAACATCTGAAAAATACTACATTTATTTTAAGGAAAAAAACAGTCTATTTTCTAAAAAGATTCTTGGTACCACAAATTAAAGTTTTTCATTAAAGTAAATAAACTATATAAAAGATAATATAATAAAATTTTAAAAAGTAATATGAGAATGCAACAATAAAATAAAAAATTTACGAATAAATAAGAGTAGACTAACATTATATCACATTTTTAAAACAAAATAGTAAAAATTTCAATTTTTTATTGAAGTTCTTTAATTAGTTAACTATTAAGTTTATAATCAAAAAATTATTTTAATAAACGTAATATGATTTTCTCCTTTGATTTTTGAACTTTTTAATATTGTAAATAGCGTGAACCCAGATGTTATAATTTATACAGACGGCTCTATACAGGAAGTTCTGTTAGTTGTGCTTTTGCATGTTTTATACATGTTTCACCTTCCCAACATCGCCAGTGTTTTCATCGCCGAGCTGTATGCTATTAACAAGCCGTAAATGTACTTGTTCAACATATTCCGTACTTGTCTTTCCAATACGTACTTGTCTGTCCAAATTCCAAGACTGCCCTCCAGGCGATTGACATGTACTCCAGACATCCTGTTGTCTGTGATATACAGTATGTTATTTCTGAAATGATTCAGCGTTTCACAGCCATGAGCTTCTGTAGATCTGTAGTTGTATTGGAATTCAGGCAATGAGCGCGCTGATCGTGCGGAAAAATATGCTTGTTTGCAGTCTCTTTTCACTAATCGTGTTGTTTCGAACCATCTTATCTGTTTTCTAAAGAGAGGTGTTTATGATGAGTGGCAAATTGAACGGAGTGCTGCCATCAATAATAAACTTCGTCCACTTAAGAACACTGTGTCACTGTTGGGCTCTTCATGTAGGTATAACCGTCGTGTATTTGCCGTTTGCGAATAGGGCACTCGGCTCGCTCTTGGATATCTGATGATTCAGACTGATGCACCCGTTTGTGCACGCTGAGTCTGTCAATTAACGATGTACCACATTCTTGAGGACAGTATCTATTATGCGGTATTATGTCGAAAGTTTAAACTAGGGCCTAACATATGAAATATCTTAAGTAAAAATATATCGGTGTTGTCGTAATATCTTACGATTTCTTATGATCGTGCATCTGGATTCAGATATATGACTAAAACTATCGTGTTCTGCCTTTTGACGTTCGGAAATTTTATTGTTTTATTTAAAATTTGTAATATTGTTTTTATTTCAAATAGGGACTTTACATAGTTCTAATGTTTAAGGTAAATTTTAATGTTAATTTTTAATCATTTACTATGGTAGTTTTATGTATGGGGTACGATAACGACAGGTGCGCCCAGGAAAAAAATTTTAATTTCTATGATTTAGCAAGTGAATTTTTAAATTTTATTAATTTTTTTTTTACCGTTTGAGTGAAAACAAGTGGCGTTCATAATTATTTAAAACGTCAAAATACTTCTTATCAATAGCTTGATCTGTAAGGAAAAAAGCTGGTATCTTCTTTGCGCGATGTTAAATTTGAATTAGAATACCAGGATTTACTTATTAATATAAATTACCAATTTACTTAATATAAATCACCAATTTAATCATTCATATTACAATTCACTTCTTTTATTTCTTAATAATACGATAAGTACCAGCTTACTATTTTAAGATATTAAACAGATTTAAAAGTAAAAAAAAAAGAACTTAAATAAAATGAAAATCTTTTGTCACTGTGGTCATATTGATGTAATTTGAGATCATTATACAATATAATTTATTTCGTATAACAAATTTTTCTACCAATATATGAAACAGCATTTGTTTGATATCGGATAAAAATATACTGATAATTCCCAAATTTAATTGAATTTAAAAATAGTAGAATTTAAATCGGAATGTCAATAAATTTTTAACAGAATATTATTTAACAAAGGTATCTTTCCTAAAAGAAAAAAAAGGTTTCAGATTGCTAGCAACAAAAAAATGTAGATTTAAAAAAAATGGTCAAAATTCATGGATCTAATATCAAAGCTCTAATGTCGGTACACTTTAAAGATTGTCGGTAAGTGAAGGTCTTTGGTAAAGAGTAGGAAATAAACTATACTATTGTCAAATGACTAGTAAGCGAATAAAATATCTCATATTTTCAACCGAGTTATATTTCTATTTCATTTTATTTGATACGGGGTAAATGTATAACTTAATCGAACAGTTTGAAATATTTTGTGAAATTCTTGTTAAAAAAAAAAAAAAAAAAATATGTATATAAAATGACTGAACATCAAGGAACGTAGTGTAACGTAGGAACGTAATGAACATAATGCGCTTTGGTTTTAAGAATAATTTATTTTTTAATGGCCTTTTGGATTATTACCCAAAACGCATTTTATTTTAACTCCAATTATTCATAATTAAAGAATTAAATTAATTAGAAATTAGTTTACTATAATACAGATGTATAATGTAGAAATTTTAAAACTTACTTATTCTCATCACATTATTACTGAAACTTTAATTATTTTAAACATCTAATACATGATGATTGTGGAAAAAAGTATAAAAAGGTGGGTGATAAAAGACGTTTTTCAATACGGAAAATTGTGATAGAAACTTATAAAATTGGAATTTTTAGATAAAAAAAATATGTAGGATTTAAAAATATATTCATTGTAAAAGTTTTTAAAACATTACAAAACATTTAATTTTAGTTAAAATTATTAAAAAAAAAAAAAAATTTAAATAACATACATCAGTTTATCAGGATTACTTTAAAAATTGGTTAATTTAACTACCGAAGAATTTGCTCTGTTAATTACTCGTAACTTAGATTCTAATTTAATAATTTATCGGAGTAAAATTTTTTAAATGTCACTAGAGATTCGTATTAGAGTGTTCATGCTAACATAACGTACTTTTTGGACGTAAAAAGTAGCTTCTTTTAGTATAATGTAGATTTCAATACAAGCATTCTATCGGAATGAATATGAGTGGATTCGCTATCTTATCGTTATGTTTAGGAAACTTCAACTGGTTTAAAAATAAAGCTATTGTCATAAAACAAATGGTTTATTTACGATTAAAAAACGACAAATTTTCTCTACCGATTAGAACTGGATTCTAATTATAGTTATTTTAATTGGTCCTGAGACAACTTTACATCCGGTTAGCCTGCGTCCATAATTTATTTTTATTTTTTATTTTTATTTTTTTTTTGAAGTGGGAGGGTAAATTTTTTAATTCTGTGTTTAATTTACAATTAATTAAAGGCTAATTCTCCAATAATTTAATGAGTGAATTTTAATTATAATTCTTCCATTATCTACCAAAGATAAAGCGAAATGTTGAACTTTTCTATTAATCGTTTTTATATTAATATCTTTCATTAAGGAGACATATTTAAATCTTTCTGGTGCTGCTTTGTTTCTTACCTGTACTAGTGGACCCGGTAATGCTTCGCTATTGCTAAATTTGAAATATAAATTAAATATATAATAAATAACCTAAAATTTCTTTTACTAAATTTAATGTCATATATATATATCGAGAAATTTCGTCTGGGTCGATTGTCGTTGTCTGTAACGATTGTTGTCTATGTCAATATCGACTTAATCAGACAATTATTATGTGATAAAATATTAAATTATTATAATATTATGGAACTAATAACATGTAAACACTCTCGGAAAAAATAATAAATTGTAAAATTTTCAGCGAAATCGGTTATGTAGTCCTTTAGTTATTAGGGCACACACAAAACAAAGATTTCTTTTATTTGTATAGGATTATTTTCTTGGCTGTTTTAATCGGCTGTTCTTTACATTTCTCGGCGTTATCAGATCTCGGAAAATTATTGAATTAAAAATTTCTTTTGACTCCAAAAGTAAACAAAACTTGGGTGCAATATATTATTGACAAAACCATTATGTATGATGATAATGATAGTGATAATGATGGTGATAGTGTGGTGGTAGTAGTAACAGGGGTGTGTGCACTCGTGTCATGTGCACTCACTACACGAATGCACAAGTGGAAACAGCTCATACGTGCTGTATATTGATGGATGTTTTGCTTAATAACTTAGAAACGAGTGATTCTTTATTCATAAAGTTTGGTATGGTGACTCATGTATTCTATAAAGGCAGTTAGTACAATTAAATTTTTATAAAGATCAAAAGAATGGCTGGAGATAGTTTCCCTTTATCCTAGGTGAGAGGTACCATTCAGTAGGAAAGTATAGCAAGTATGTTGCCGGCATTTTTATATATTTTTTCTGCAACCTTTGATGCTAAAAGTTTTGTCAAGATAGTATTTACGGTCTTTCCTTCATTAATTTACGGTCTTTCATTCTATTAAGAAAATACTCCTCGATCCCAAGTGGACCCCGAAGGAGGGCTCCGTTGCAGGAGCCCAAGGGGAAAGGGCAAATGGTTAGTTATAATTTGCTGCCACGACTCTCAGGGCTGACTGATGAGATGCCGAAAGGTGATTCCAGTCGACCCTGAGCAACGGTGAGGGAGGTTTAGTCGGTTGGGGGTGGGAGCTACACTGTTTCATGGTCGCCACGGCTCCATGTCCAGTGCCCACTTAGCGTTATGCTAGGTCAGAGCGGCTGGCGTCCTGGCTTCGAGCTCGACACATCCTGCGAAGACCCTGCAGGGAGTACGTCAGTGCATTCCTGCCGCCTTACTGGTCAAAAAAAAAAAAAAAATATATATATATATATATATATATATATACAAATAAAGCAAATACTCCTATGTATGACAAAATTATAATCATATGAATGATGTCCGCATATTAAGTCTAATTACAGTCTGTATAATTAAGGTTGGCAATGAAAATTTTACTAAATTAAGATTTTGTGTTGGAATATTTTACAAATGACTTACTAAAATTACGCAGATTCACGTTATTTTTTTTTCCTAATGTGCAAGTTGCAATATGTTTAACTAGTGAACAATAAGCAGTTTCCCAAGTCCCAATTAGATGAGGATGATCACTATGACATGTAAGTGAGGTATAGTTTTGTATAGACTCAGGACAACTATTCCTGAGACGTGTGATTAATTGAAGCCCGACCACCAAAGTACACCAGTATTCACTGTCTAGAATTCAAATCAGCATAAAAGCAACTAACCTTTACTAGGATTTGAACCTCAGAAATTTCGACTTTGAAAATTTGCTGTTAAATAACTGATTTGCGACGACGAGTTAACCACAGATCAGAATTAAGCACAGTGGAATAAAGCATTTAAATTTTCTCAAAACTTTATTTGATTTGTACTGCATTCAATTCAGTCAAAACTTTTGCGAAAAGTTTTTTTTTGAATGTTCAATTGAGAAACGAAAGATACAAAGAGCGCAAAATACTTTGTTCTCTGTTTTAGCGATTTGTGGAAAACTAAACTTAATAGTAATTTAATTACGTACAAGAAGAAATATTTTGAGATTCCTTGATGTTTAAACTTAAAATATTAATTGTATACGATTACATAAATATTTTTTAATAAATATAATGTTTTATTTATAAAAATAAATTTTTTTTAAAATTTAAAATAAATTGTAAAGGAGTATGAATACCAGTCCTAATTTCTTTAATTTTATCCACAGCCCAACAAATTTCTCAGCGCCCATATCTTTGGTCTTCGTTTACTCGTACATATTAATGGTAAATTCGTACATATTAAACGGAAATTAAAATCTTAATTAAACTATATTTTTGTTAAAGTGAATAGTTTCAAGTTATTTGGAAAAAAAAGAAGAAACCATATTTTCGTTTTTAAACTTACCTTTTTGTAGCTGAAGTACCAAATATGTTTTATCGATATTTTAGGGGTTACATCATTTTTTTTTTCTGACTATTCCAACAATAAAACGTTAATTTAATATAATTTTCATTTTCGATATCAGAATCGGGGTAATTTTACTGAAATATTAGTTTGTTGTATTAATAGAGATTGAAATTACATATAGAACTTAAGTTTTCTACGATCGTATCGAGCACCTCCATCTCTTTAATGTTAAATAATACCATTAACCTATACTTTTATACTACTTTGTTTACGCTTGTATTTTACATAGAAGTATGTATACGAGCGTTAGTGTATAATTTATTTAATCTAGTTGTGCATGTTATATTTATTTGTACGGGGTGTGGTTTTTAGATGATCACATATCAGATCTATAAACTATCTGTATGTAGTCTGTATACTGTATAACAACATGCGATAAAATCAAGTGAATTGATGTTTCGGGGCGCCTGCCTACATAGTTCCTTTTGTGAATAGGCTAGCAATTGGCACCCAGTTTGTTATTTGTTTTGTACTTTGAATACACACCTGGATCTCTCAATTGTATTCAGTAACCTACTACTGTATATTATTGAGGTTTCTTTTCTATAAGTTTAACGTATAAATATGTTTAAAATGTTATTTACTGGATTTTTACTTTAAAAGAGTCTGTATTTCAATGCTAATACAAAGTTGGTCTTTGAAAGTACTTCCGTAGTTACGTCAAGGTTAACGCTGTCATCGACCTCATTTTTAAAAATATATTATTCGATTTATCGATCGCTTTATTTTACAAATAAGATCAAAGTCTTCGTTTATTCAATCCGAAGTTAAAATTTATTTTCAACACGATAAATTTTCTAAAATAAGCCGATAATTATTTTTTATGGCAATATTTGTAACTCTAAAAAGCATATAAAAATAAATTTTTAGCTGCAGTTCTAGAAGTCAGGTCATATCTCTGCTACAGCGCTAAGTAGAAGGGAAAGAAATACGTTTACCGGGTAGGTATAATGGTTACACCGCAAATCAGATGTTTAACAGCTGTTTTTCGAAGTCGAAGGTTCTAAGGTTTAAATCCTAGTAAATTTTAGTTGGTTTTATTTATGGATTTTAATCCTAGATGGTGGATACCGATGTACTGATCGGGGTTCAAATTACCACACATCTAAGGAATGGTCGGCGTGAGTCTGTACCAGAACGTACCTCATTTACATTCGTAGATATCTTCCTCAACTCATTGGACAGTAGTGGCGAGGTGGGAGGGTTGCTAATTGTTCAGTAGTTGAACAGATTGCAACGTAAACGTTAAGAAAATAAAACTAAAAAAAAATATATGAAAAAATACTTTCCTACAGAAAAGAATAAAATTATATTCGTAAAAAAAAAGAAATTACAAATATTAATTTTATTCAGAAAATATTTTGTTAAAAATATTTTAATATTCCACAGTATACGAGAATCAGATTATTAGTTGCTTTTAAATTCCACCAATTTCGTTTGCTAGTAGCTAAATGTAATCCAGTTTATACAACGCTGACGTACAATATATAATTTAATAAGAATATAAAATTTGTTTATTGTTTTTTTTCTTTAAGCATAGAATGTCCATGGAGCTGGGAAAAATTAAAGTTGTACATAGAAATAAAAAAATGTTTCATTTGGACAAATGCGATAACTCGTTTCATTTTTCATTTTCCCCCATTTTGTGTTTTTCTCTTTATCTGTTTAGCCTTCGGAACGGTATTATACTTCAGAGGATGAATGAGGATGATGTGTATGAATGTGAGTGAAATGTAATCTTGTACAATCGACCACTCTACCAATCGACCACTCAGGAGTGGTCGACCTGATTAAAGATTAAATGTGATTAATTGAAACCCAACCATCAAAGAACACCGGTATTCACGAACTATTTTTCAGATCCGTATAAAAATAACTACCTTTACAAGGATTTGAACCTTAGAATTCTCAACTTCGAAATCAGCTGAGTTGCGATGTTGCGTTAACCACTAGGCCAGCCCGGTGGGCTATTTTGTGTTTTTAAAATATTTTATCTTAAGAACGGATAAAGATGTTTTAATGAATTTTGGTGGTCTCAACAACAATCTATAAAAAATAAATAAGTTTGAAAATTCATTACTTACCTTTATTTTAATCAAAAGGCAAGCTCCTTGTCTTTGCGTTTCTTATAAACCGTTTTTATATTTTAAGATTTCAGCGTTTTTTATTTTTTTTTTTAAACCTAACCAAATTTTTAAGAAAAATGAAAGATAAAATAAACTCAACAATAATTTTTTTTTTTTTAAATTTTTATTAACAATTTAATATTTTAGATATCTTTAAGAAGTAAAATTTTATCATATATATTACATTAAAAAGGAATTCCCATTAAAATTTCTTAAAAATACTAGCACTGTATAGAATTTCTGAGAACAGAACGTAGAAAGTACACGGGGTAGATTTGAAGAAGTGTACTATAGTAGTAGAGTAGAAAACAATAACAATAATAATCATAAAAATAGCGGTTTCATGAAGACTTAGGAAATAAAAAATTTAAATTAAAAAAAAATCTGATGTGGACACTACATAACTTCCTTTACGAAAATGCAGAAATAATATACGATTCTACAATTAATTAATTTTCAATCAATAATAAATAATAAGATGTTTCTCCAAATCTATTACCTATACACATACGACATACAGATTTGAAATAAAATTGAAAGAGAGAGAAATAAAATTATATGTACTTTTAAAAATGTGTATATGTAATAATGCTTATTAAATTACATATACACATTTTTAAAAGTAAATACAAAATATTATTATTTCACTAATAATTTCTGATTTTTTTTTTATTGTTATTATTAATTATTATTTATTTCAAAAATCTTTTTACAATCACGAGTTAATAAGTATTAATAAATCAACATATTTAAATTTTTAAAAAAAAGAAAAAAGGAGATGAAGTCAGATTCGAACCGATGTGCCATTTCTTTGTATGATCCAAATATTTTATTAATTAAGTTTTATCTGACTATAACTATGGAACCAATGAAAATAAGTACCAGTTATATCTTTGAAAAGCTCTCAGTGAGGGCTCAATACTGCAGTTAAGAAAAATTCAAATGTTTTGGAATTTTGAACTTTTTTGGACACTTTTGATTCAGTCGATTGCAGTAAAAATGGGAGGTGTACAACTAGATATTACAATAGTCCTAAATCCATAATTTCAACATTCTACGGCTAATTTTTTTTGAGTTATGAGAGATACGTACGGACGTATAGACGTATAGACGTCGCGCTGAAACTAGTGAAAATGAATTGACGGATGGTCAAAACGGATATTTCGTTGAAATTTGAAAACCGAAATTTTTCACATTCACGATACTTCCTTTATAAGTAAACGAAGTAGGTAATTATAAATTAAAATTGACTGTTCTTTTTCAAATCTAGTTTAAATTTAAATGTTTTGTACTCAAATTAAGGAATGGATTTTTTTTGTTGTTTTAAATTTGACGCCGAATTGCACAAGTCGTTATTAAAAACAATTGATTTTTCTTGTACAGTTTAGGTTGGTTTTATAAAATTATCTAATGTGTATTTTTAATCAAGTGTGCGCACAATGATATTTATAAAAATTAAATTTTTAGTGATACTATACCCGTGCTCTAGAAAAAAAATAATAAATCAGGACAGGATGACAGTCTAAAAATATTTACAGTATAAATAAATCGCATTTTAAATATTAACTCCACGCTTATACTATGACGTGTTAGGAATATCGGCAAACTCTTCCTGATATATTAGCAAAAGATTATGTTTTCTTGTAAAAGTGAGAGGAGGTATATTTATTATCGGAAAGAAACTCGAGAGGTGAATGATGTGATAATAATGGTGTTGATGATGTGTAGAGAAGATATATCTATGTTACTGAACGCAGTCGTAGAACTGGATCACCTGTGCTGTAAAAAGGCGGTGACAATGTACTGTTGATTGTGGGCACCTGGAGCACGCCCTCTTGACTTGACATACTGCACACACCGTGTATCCATCCATCCTACCCTCTTAATATAGCGAACAATGCAGGACCAGTTGACAACATTTCACTGTGAAAAGAGATTATTCTATGTTCCCATTCACACAAAAACAACATGATCAGTTCTTGACCTACTATTATGTTTATTTTACACCCTTTATATTTCCTCTCTTCTCTACCGTCCTATCATTCTCTCATTATTATCTACTTTTTTAACCTAAAAAAATTTCCAAAGAACTTTCTATTTTGGTTTCGCATATCTAAGCGGGAGAAAAATAGTTTTCATCGGTTGAATTTAAACTTCGTGATTTCATGACGAATTGTTTTGATGGAATACAACGAATTATAGATTTTAAAATTTATCTATTTAAAGTCGGACTTAAATTCGTTATTCGTGACTAAATTTCTATTCGTTTAAAATTTTATGCAGATCGATATTTAATTTTTGCTTTCGATGTATCTGTTATAAAAATAATATAATTCTTTAGAAATTTAGAAATAATATTTTATAAGTTGTAAATTTTTATCGAATTTTATACCGGCGCATAATAACGCTACATTACATAGATAGATGATACATTCTTGCGTGTCATACAAGTTTACGAAACCGGTAAAAAAATTTTTATCTGTGTTCGGGAGAATTTAAAAAAGTATGATATCATTTTAACAATAAATATATTTGTAATTTTCGCGTAAATAATATGTAAAAATAAATTTATAAAATACAAATTTACCAGATAAATCTTTATTATAACGGTTTTGGACTCATTATTTTATCGCTTGGATTAATCTTAAAATTCATAATATATTTCCTCTACATTATTTATGTACTATTAAAGTTTGAAAAACAAAGGTTGTAGACAAATCTTTAAACAATTATTTGATTTAACTATTTTGTAGGGAATAAATGATGTATTTAACGTAACGTATGATTATTGTGATTGATAAATCTTTCTAATAAAATTATAAGTTAGTTATGTACATTTTAAAAATGATTCATTAATCTGTAGTTATGAATTATTTAAACGTAGTAAGCATACGAATACTATATTAAGCTTTTCCTGGATTGCATTAATAAATTTGTAAGTTTTCTTAACTTGTTTGTAAATTTTTGTTGAAGTTTATCTATAAACTTATAATAAAACTAGTATCCCCGCCGCGGCTTCGCCCGCGCTAAACGGTTTACTGCCGTTTCCCGTCGCGGTCAGGGGATATTTAGCAGATCAGGGTTTGCTTCGCTCTAGCCCTTCTTAGAGCACGTTTGGCTCGAACCCTTGCCGTATAACCTGGAGGCTCCCGCTTTGGAGTTTTCCGAGTTCATCAAACTCGTGCTTGTTAGAATAATAATAATAGTTTCTGAGTTATTAAAATACGGGGTTTTCCGAAAT
>JAAAKQ030504089.1:0-20208 GCA_010016005.3 Zanna intricata | reverse complement strand
TGACCCTCGTATTAATAATAATAATAACTGATAAAACTCTGACTTATAGGCCAAAGAAGTATGAAAATATAATACAGAAATAAATTAAGATAAATGAGTTTACAAAACACAATATAATCATTTCCTTACTGATAACAATAGGATATCCTAAAATTTTCAAATAAATAAACAGAAATGCTCACACGTAAATCACAACTATAAAACTGATGTTAATTATTATCGTACAATACAATGTGAAACATCAACTGGAAATGTTAATTTATCTAGAATTAAGATTAAAAGAAAAATAATACATCAAAAGAATGATGAGATGAATACCATGATACCATTATAACTCAGGATTACAAAGATTAATTTATTAACACAATGTTTGACATTGACTGTGACTGAAAATGATAAATCTGATTTATAAATTTTGATTGATAAAAAAATTAATTTTTAGAAAAACTTATCGCCGGTCTGTTCAATGAAACAATCTACTAATATAAATTATTGCTTTCTGTAAATAAACACTTTATTCAGGAGGAAGTACTAGAATAGTAGAAATGTAGAGAAAAAGCAACTAAGTAAGAATTAAAAAAAAGACTAATTCAGGCTTATTCATAAAGAGGTGGTTAATAATGAATTAATTTTTTTATATTGATTTTTTCAGATGATAAAATCCATTATCAGAATCAATTACACAGCAAAATAATTTGTTAACTAATCACACACAAATGTAAGGAGATTGGTAAATACAAATACTGAAACAAAAATTGTAAATCATAACAGAAAATTAAAAACAATACTTAAAAAACCAGTGCACAAGAAGCATATCTATCTACTTTTATTAAAAAAAAGACTCATAAAAGATTCTTTTATTTTATAAACCCAAAAGTGGGTCCAAAAAAGACCCACATGAGTAATAAGATTACTCATATGTTTTAAGCAGTCTAAGAAAAAAAGTGAAATAACAGCATAAATATAATTTAACCTCCCACAATACAACCATGTATAAGATAATTTTAACTGCCTACTCAAACTGGCCACCAAGCCTCATTCTCAGCTCCTTAAATTGCAGCTAGTCTGAATAAAATTTAAGTTAATTACTATTGTATTTAGAATAAACTTTTACTGCTGCCTTGGAATTATGGAAATCAATAGTGTTAACTTTGTAGTCACCAATTTTTTTTGTTTAATTATTATTTTACTTATTTATTTTTTAAATGAAAATGAAACACTACCTTTGCAGTGTTTTGAAAGAGTATTTTTTTCATTATTTTTTTTTTTAATGTCAGTACTTATTTATCTTACATTGATAATATTTAAGTATTTATACTTTCTAATTTCCTGTATCTATTTTGATGATAACTAATTAACAATCAAAATACACATTAGTTAAAAATTTTATACATTTTCAGAAATTTTTAAGTGGTTTCTACTGTATTTTCCTAACAAGATATTTCAACTTAATTGTAATCTCAAAATACAAATACCTTGGTAACAGAAGACATTAATTCTTATCAAAAAAAGAGTTTTTTCTTTATAAATTAAAACTGCAAAATTTTATTGCTGAGTCTGAAAGCAGATGATAGAATTTCAATAAAATTCAAATATATCTATTTTGTAGTAATGAACTATGTTCTCAGCCATCACTGTTCTTTGAGTTTATAGTGTTCAAATGTGATTATGGTAGGGATTTTAACATGTGATAAAAAATGACTGCTATTTTATTCATACCACTGATCTGATGACGGTCAATATTTGGATCTGATCACCACAAATTATACCACTAATACATTCATTTTTAAAAAATAAAAAGTGTAATTATAAAAAATTTTATTCAACAGCAATATAAATATTAAGCGATAAAAAGAAAAAAAAAACCAATAATTTGAAACATTTTCCTCTCCAATCTGTAATTCCAGTACTTAAAATCAATACAAAAAAAGTCTTAGAATTTCAAGTTAATTACAATAAATATATTAAAATTGTACATTCAAAGTGGAAAAAATATGCAAAAAGAATTTAGAATACAATTTTTCGTTAGTTATACACAGTATAGCATTATGCATAATACAAAAGCCAAATAAACATAGAATTGAGGTTTCTGAAATTTGGTGTAATGGAGATTGTTGAAAAAGTAAAGTATGTAGACTGAAAAAGTTTGAAACAAACTAGAAACTACATGAATCTTAAAAGAAAAATAAAAAGGAAAAAAGCTGATGATCCATATTCTAAAAACATTTAGTATAATCTTGTTTAAAACTGAAAAAAAAAAAAATAATAAATAAACAGTTAAAATTATAAGGGAAGACAAAGATTACGCCTTAAATAAAGAAACTGAGATGTGGAATTTACTAAATATTTTATCAAAATGCAACTAGCAGTACAATAATTTTAATGTACTTTTAAATAATGTGAAATCAAAAAATGTGCACAGAAAGCAAGAGGAATGGAGAATAAATACTAAATAAAACCAATCAAAAAATAGAAATGAAAATAATCTTTGGTTATGAAATTTCTACTCAATAATGAAAAAATTTTGTTTCAATTAATGATGTGATACTTTAAGTCAATGTGAAAACTGTAATCAATCTTTCAAAGACTGATCCATTTTAATTGTATCACAATCAGCAGAGAATGAAGATTAATGTACAACTATTCAAAGGGATAAAGATGTCAGACAATAACAATTTTATTAATTCTGAATTAGCACTCTGAAAATTAGTCAACACACAAGTCTCTGTAGATCATTTGGTATAAGTAAACTGATATCCAGGTTCAATTTGGAGTATGGTTGCATTTTTTATCTATCTTTTGATTTTTACTTCAGATTACATAAAAATTTTAGAACTTTACACCCCATTTCATTAAAATAAATTTTAGAAAAAAAAAAATTAAATTGCTACTAGAAACATATGAATGAATAAGTTCTTAGAATAAAACTTGGAAAAAAGTAATTTCTTTATAACTATCAGTTGGGTTGCAATTATCTTTCACTGAAATTATTAAATTATAAACTTTAAGTAACCTTCATAACTTAATAAAATTGATTAAAATAGTAAGCAGTAATCAATTTGTATATAAGTATGTTGTAATTGTTTTACATAAGCTTATGTTGACAATTCTGCAACAGTGCTCATAGTTAATAAAATGGTGTATGTTCTTACCTTCTGGGGAGTTAAATGGTGCTTTTGACCAAATCTCTATTCAAATTAAAACATATCTCAATTTATATAAATATTTGTATACTTATTAAAAAAAAAAAAAAAAAAAAAAAATGTGTGTGTATATTTGTTTTACCACAATATATATAACATAAATATTGTGAAAACATAAATACTGATTACTCAGAAAATAATATGGCTGAACTTTACTAATTCTCAATGACAAATCAAAGTGTCTCATTTGATAATGATAATAAAGTGATCTATCTTTAAACATAATTTTTAATAAATTATAGTTTACAACACAATGAATAAATTGTTGAAGAAGCCGATGCTAAACATTTGCATAATATGTTATGTAAAATCATTAATATTTGATTGACCATGAACCAACAATTAATAGATTGCATTTAATTTTAATAACTTTTTGTTTTAACTATAATAATAATATGACATACCGTTAAAAAGCAAGAGAGCCACCCTCTGATCACCATTGGCAGAACAGAATCAAGAGTATCAACATCTTTAGAGAAGCGATTCAATATCCGACCGGACGGTGTGACATCGAAGAATGACATAGGCACTCGCATAATGTTGTTTGTTATTTGATAGTGCAGCGAAGATGCCGCGTTCAGAGTTCCCACGAAGATAGCCAATGTCCCAAGCAGTACTGTAGCAACTGTTTATCGCAAAATGAACCACAAAACCATAACAATGAATGCAAGAAAAAATGAATGACTGAAGTCGACGAATAAATGACCAATCAATCACACTACAGATGATACATGCACACAACACATTTATATGAGTAACAAATACAAATGAAAAATCTAATCGATGATCTATGAGGTTTATATAAATGTTCAATTAGTGCATCTCAATTTGTGCATTAAAGGTATTAAATGTATTAAAACCTAAATCATACAAACACACACAAAGTGTAAGAGACACATAAAGACTACAGAGTGTAAGTATGCGTGTGTGTGTATTTTCACTTATGCACATTCAGTCAGTAAAAAATAATAATAACAATAATAATGTACCACATATGCTAATGATTTACAGTCAACTAATATAATAAAATATAAGCTCAAAAGCACAAATTATCAGTATAATGCATATCCACTGCTGAAGGAAATAACAAAAGCTATTAAAAAAAGAAAAAATCAGCATTACGGTATAAAGCCATTATCTGAAACCATTCTGACAAAGAGATGAATTTAACATATGTAAACAATATTCAGATAGTAAATAATAATATTTAAAGGTAATTAATTAATATGATTTTTAAAGAATTTTTTCTTCTACTGGTAATATTTTAAAAAAAAATATTTTTACACAAATCCCACCAGACTTTTGTCCTTGATGAGAAGTAGAATTTCGCATTTCATTTAAAACAATTTATCAGTCATTTACTTTTATGAACTAACTAGATTCAGGAACAGCAGAAAGTTAGAAGTCAACAATGAAGTTTTCAGAATCAAGTTTGTTAACATAATTATGGAGTAAGTAACAATATAAAATCATTCATTATAGAATACTTCCATGTTTAATAATAATAAATTTAAAAATATTTTTAACTATAAAATTGACAACTAATGTTTTTAGTAACAAAGAGCAAAACTATGCCTGCTAATTAACACAATTTTTTAATTCAATAGATAAACATAATTAGCGTGTAATATTTTTCTACATTTGTAATCATAATTACCTTCAATTACTTTTACGTTGTACACAATTCTAAAAATGGGTTAAAACACCCAAGAAACCTATATCTGTTTCTGGTCTACTCTATAATAAATGAAGATTCTTAGGTTTCTTGAACAATGGAAAAAGCTTGACTAAATATAATCAGGAAATAGAAAATAAATATAAAGGATAAATGAGAGAAGTATAGGATAAAGACAGCATTTTGTTAATCTATAAAATGAATCAAAAACTTCATATGAACTTCTGTCAACATCTGGTGATCCTATAGTATAAATAAATAAAGAGTACAACTTCTTGAAGGTGGCAATGCTAGAGGTTTTTTTAATTGCATACTTTCCTCATTATTTAGAATAACAAATCTCACTTAATCCAAACCCTGTTTTAAGTCTTATGAAAAGGTTTACAGGGTGATCAGCCTATTTTCATATGTGCCAAAAGTATTTGGGTTTGAAATATGTAAGGAAAAGCAACTGCTAATTTTTGCATTTTGAAATCACCATTACATAAAATCAGAACGCTTATACTTAGTACATCTTGTAAGAGATATGTCGCACTACATTAATTCATTTTAAAAGTGATAAAGCTGTTAAGGGAAAAAAAATTGTATGAGGAGCGGTTAGAGAAAATTTTACAATATTTCTTACATTTTACTATTTCCTGTTGCTAGGAGTTGTGGGAATGAAATGCTGTATAAATTATTTACAGTTTCTACATAATAAATCAGGTTTTCTTGAACTTTCTTCCATAATACTGAGATTAATAAACAAGTGATAAATGAGATATTATTTTTAATACAAAATTGCAGTAAACTCATTTATCCTGAGCTACTTAAAAAAAGGTTTATTGTTTTCTCCAACCAGTTTTCCAGCTTTAAAGATTAAATGAAAAATAATTTATTTCATTTATGTCTAATTTTAAGTTCAGCCTCCCAGCCAACGTTTGTTTGTATATTTGTATTAATTACACATCCTGATTTGATCAACTTAGATGTAACAATTACATTTACACTGTTCCCATAAACAATAAACACAGATAAGTATGTCATGACAAAATAAAACTGTACTGGAAATTCTGGAGATTTTGAACAACGAATTGCTCTTAACATCATCTTATTGATGTTTTTCTTTTACACAGTCAGTCAATTATAGAAATAAAACCATGTCTTATGATTATTTGAATTAATATTATGCACTGACAACTGAAATCCAATCATAATTCCCAATTAAAAAAAAGAAATTCCAAACAAATATATAGTGCCTTTCCTACATATTACAAAAAAATACAGAAAGAAAATGAATATAAATAGTAAGCAAGGCAGTAAACAAGAACTTAAAAGAGAGACAAGCAATTAAGACTAGAATTCCATCACAGCATGCACATGCAAAAATTAAATCATACTTAAATGCTCTATTCAATATTCATCAGTATTTTACATCTTATATTCTGTTTTAAAAATAGACACAATGGAAGAAAAAAAATTATAAATCCCTTTACAGCAAAGATTAATGTAAACTATTCTAAATTGATGACGTATTTCATGTTTATTTATATTATTCTAAGATGTACTGTTATTTGTTAAATGAAAACAACATCAAATACCTTCTCCCATCATTAAATCATATATTTTTTCTTTAGTGATCAAATGAAAACAGAATGTCTGTTTAAAACTTAATGACAGTTCATATAGGACAAAGTTTGTCCTGCATAAACAAAGTTTGTCTATGTTTTAGTTTGTCCTGCAGAATAAACTTTGTAGACAATAATTATGTAAATAAATAACAAAAATTAAAATGAGCTCATTAAGATAATAAAAAAAAACTACTTTGAAAAGATCAAATTAAAACATTTAACTATTTTGATAATGGTGCATCTTGAATTCACACATCTAGTTAAATAAAACCAACATAACAAAAACATGCTATTATCATATGAATATCTTGCTCTATTACCATAGACAAGAATTTTGTTAGTTATTAATTATTTTGAACCGACTAAAAATAGAGTAAAAGACAGAATTTAACAGCAGATAGAAAAATTATCTCTTTTTTAAAAATTAATGATTATTTTCAGTTTATGTGAATTTATTGAATATAATTTTAAATTTTCCCCTTTATTTTTTCAAATACATAAAACACTGTAATGTTAATTATGTGAAGAAAATCAAATAATACAAAAAATAAACCCAATTACATACATACGTATTGAATTATTTGAATATGTACATATATTACTGAGCTATGAATCTGAAAATACCTGAGAAATCAGACCACCAAAAAAAATTAAGAGATTTTAAGCTAGGTTGGTATCAGGTTGCGCATCTGATACTTTTTTAAAATTTATGATATTAATGTATTTTTTAAAAATTCTTGTAAAAATATTTTAACAATTTTTTAGGAAAACACAAATTCAAAAAAGTAATATGCACTTGACAAAATTCAGCTTCAATTTTTTTTTTTTTTTTGCATTTCCTCAAACAAGGCCAAAAAACAATTTGGCAGTTAGTTCTTCTAGAGCAGAATAATTAGTCAGTGCTGTTAAATTGACCTCAATAACCAAAGAAGAGTGGAAATCTATCAGTTGAAATTTATCTAAATAAGCCTTCTATTTTTCTAACAAGTGACACTTCAAAATTCACATTAGCAGTTCAAATATAGCATTATAGTACTGTTCTTATAACAGTTATTGAAAAATAATCTGAACAGAAAAGGGGAAGATTGAAGATGCAGAGAACACTGTTGATACGATGAACTTTTGACAAATAGTAACCTTCATATTTAATCTTAACTGTTTAAAGAAAAAAGACACAAAAGAAATGAAAAATAAAATTATTAAAAGAAACATTAACATACAAATGACTATCTTATCTACTTATCAGCTATAGACAATTTATTGCCAGTAAATAAACAGTAACATTAGAAAAGAGAAAACAATCATATTGTTTTATATCCCAAAGAAATACACCAAGCAAAAATTATCTGAATTCTTTTTTAACATCCTTCTTTTTCCAATGATTTTAACAATTAACAGATAGAAATAATACATTCTGAACCTTGCATACATTAAAATTCATGCAAAACTGGCACATAATAAAAAAATATGACTTCCAAAAAAAAGAGCTCGTGCCAAAAATGTTTCTGGAAAG
This sequence comes from Zanna intricata, assembly GCA_010016005.3. NCBI lineage: Eukaryota > Metazoa > Arthropoda > Insecta > Hemiptera > Fulgoridae > Zanna > Zanna intricata. Next base: position 12,207 of record JAAAKQ030504089.1, on the reverse strand, counting down.
AAACAGATAAATAGTCAGTAGAATATAACAATATCCTATGGGAGTCAACAAAAACAAAAATTTTCTACGCATAAAAACATACTTATTAGCTGGTAAATGAAAAAAAAATTATATTTCAGTAATTTACTGCCCTAATGCTTTAGATTCTAAATACCCTGATCACCCCACAAAATAAGTAAATCTGAACAAGATGAGCAGATGAGGGCAGAATTTAAAAAAATTTTTGGGAATGGGATTTCGTTTTTAACATTATTTTTTAGTCTAGGGTTATAATTTGCTGGGATGATAAAAAGTAAAACTAGGTTAATTATTCTGCCGGCCTCCATGGCGCGAGTGGTAGCGTCTCGGCCTTTCATCCGGAGGTCCTGGTTTCAAATCCTGGTCAGGCAAGGCATTTTTTCACACACACTACAAATTATTCATCTCATCCTCTGAAGATACATCTAATGGTGGTTCTGAAGGTAAACAAAAAAAAAAATTTCCAATTCTACTTATTTGATTAATTTAATGTTATTTTTTTTTATCAAGAATTAATTAGTAAAACTTATTAAATAAAATTATATTCATTTGCTAAACAAAACATTGAATTAGTATTATTTTTTTTATCAGTATGTTTTATTATATGGTGATATAGTTATTAAAAAAAAAAAAAAAAAAAAAAAAAACTACTTAATTTTAATTATCGTCTTACCGTACATATGTCAAAGAAATTTACATGGAGATTTCTATGAATTTATTCAACAATTTATAATATAATTTTTAAACGTATACTAAAATAGTAATTTGTTGTGAAATAATTATTTTTAGTTACATTATCATTACAATTATAATTTAACTTCAATAAATGTATGCATTATGAATTTATAAATTATAATAATCCTTTTGAAATTGATTTTAAATACTAATGTTATAAATAATATACATATATATATTTTTTTTTTCAAACTACTGTAAGAAATAAAAACTGCCTAACAGTGAAAATCAATCTACATTTATAAATTAGTATTATTGTTTTTTTTTTTTGTATCCTAGAAGTTTAAGGGTGTGAAAATAAAACCGACAAAATTAAGATCATTGAGTTGTTAAATAGATTCAATAGGTAAAATTTTTATTTTTTTATGCAAAAAAAAAATATTCATTATATTAATTAATAATTCTTACTTCATTTTAGTAAGTTGATATTATAGCATTACTTTTAGCAATCAACTTAATTCCAAATGTAAATCTGTGGCCAGGTTAATTATTTTTTTTATTTACTATTTTACTTATGCTTGAATTTCATATTACAAATAGCATACAATAACATTTGATATACAGCTATTCTTTAATTAGCTATGTGCTATACAAATTTGTGTTCATATCATATTTAAACAGCAAGTGTAATAAATACTGAAAAGGATTAAGAGCCAAAATAAAAAAAAATTTAATTTTGAAAATAATACTGTTTTAACCTATTTTTGAAAATCAAAGTTTGTTAACTTTTAAATTACCCACCATCATAATCAAATTTTCATAAATAAATATGAAAACAGTACTAGTAAATTAATTTGAAGTTACGGTGTTAAATATGAATACAAAGTGGCCTCTTTCTTAACAGACGTGGATGGGACTGAGTTGCCGTCGGATAACCAAAATGTCAGTTAACAGAACAAATTTTCCGGTTATTTGAAACTGTAGCTCATTTACAATTCTACAGAACTAATAATTAATAATAACTACTGATACAACCCAATATGGATCATAAAATTAAACACATATTCTAAGATTAGGTATAAAATTATAAGATTATGCTACTTTCAAATCTAATAAAATTACACGTAATGGTACTGCTGTATATATGAATGATTTCGTACTTTAATTTCACTTTTCCAATACTGATAGGTTAAATGCAATAAAATTTTGTGGCATGTAAATTATGTACAGTACATTACATACATAATAAATTAAAACACAAAAATTATTATACACAAATATATTTTATATTATACACCCGTGTAAAACTAAATACAGTATATGTACAGTAAAGAATTACTGTTATGTTCAAAACCTTGTTAGTTATGACAAAATTCATTTTCTTTTGTTTCATGTTACTCTTGCATTTTTCAGCTGTATAATCCCACCATCTTTTGAAATTCAGAACATCGACTGCAGCTGAAACTGGCTGATGTTTAATATATCGCATCTTTACCTTCAGCGTGAGAAATTTTTGTTCTTAATCATCATTGGATTCAATCTCACTTTTATTTTCTTCTTCAATAATCACCTCTATGGCAAAAGTTATTTTATCATCATCAATCTCTTTTTCCACATTTTCATCTTCATTCAACAACTCCATTAAGTCTTGATCATCAGCAGCTTTGCACCCTCATATTTGCCAGACTAATGATAGAGTTCGCCTTCCTTAGATCTGGGCGTAACAACATCTATAACTATTGAAGGCCAAATTTTTCATCAAGATCTTTTCAGTGTGGTTTCTGATATTTCATTCCATATGCCTGTTAAAATGTAAATAATGTCCTTGATACTAATTTGTTTAACAGCTTGTATTTATATCAAAATTACTGTCGTCAACTGTTCCAAAATCGAAGTCAGAAACCTTTTTCTGTATAGTTTTTTCATTGAGGCTATAATACCTTGATCTATCAGTTGTATTAAACTTATAACACTTGTTGGTAGGAATGTGACTTTAATTTGATTGTGTTTGAGATAACATGATGGATGACTAGGTACTTTGTCTAATAGAAGAATGGCCTTTTCTAGAAAATTTTTTGATTTTAGAAATATTTTTACTGCTGGAATCATTTCACTTTCAAACCAGACTTGAAATAAAAAGGAAGCCATTCAAGTAAATTTCTGTGCATGATAATAAAGAGTAATGATGAAGGATTTATATTTTTAAATGCCCTAGGTTTTGCAGATTTTCCAATGATGAAATGTGGTAATTTATGTAATCCTGAAGCATTTGAGCGAACTGCAGCACTAATTTTGTCTTTAGATAATTCATCATCTGGCAAATTTAGTTTTGCTTGTTGAGCAAACGTCTTATGCGGAAGCATTCTATTATGCTTTAATTCTGTCAAATCTATATTATAAATCTGATCAGTTACCAAGTTTTCATAAATTATAATATTTATTAACCCATTAGAAAAAATGAATAGCAGCTGACTGATCAGCTGATAACTTTTCTCCACAAATTACCGTGTTGTTTTTTCATTTTGTAAACCATCCTTCACTAGCAGTAAATTCCTATCACTATTAAACAATCGATTTAAATTTAAAACCTATTGTTGGATTTATTGGGCCACTCAAAAGCACATTTTTATGTTGTTATTGAACAAACTACAACCATAAAGCAATATCCAAAGTTTCTAGGTTGTTTCTTCAGTATACAGCAACCTGATAAAACAGGAGTTTCACTTGATAAATTGGAACAAAAAGCCTTATGTTCATTTTACTTTTCTGTCAATCCTTAACTGAGTTTACCCAATCCCAAAATCAAGGGCAATTTTTTAAACAAATTTCCCGTTTTCTAGATATTCCAAAGCTTGTAATTTTTTCTTCAACAAAACTATGATTAAAACTATTTCCTTTTACTGCCCATATTTATTTATCATAATACATAATTTGATTTAAATTAAACGCACACAAAAATTCATAACATACAGTACATTGTAGGTTACTATTAACAAAATAAACAAAGAAAATGTTCAATCTTGATAATACGCAAACTGAATGTACATAACTGAACTGAATCTCACAATATCTATAAGAAAACTAGACGAAAGGATGGAGGTTGCTTATTACAGTTTTGATATAATAAACGCAATGTTTTCATTAACAGGATGTCACTAATTTCTGAGGATAAATAATAATGTCTGTTTTAATTAATTTTCTTTATCTAAATGCTTGCATTTGTATACTATGCATCATAATAAATTAAGTAGTGCTATTATTATAAACACTCATATCCTGTTCGGATAAAATATTACAAATGTATTTACGAACAGTCTTTATTTACACAAATAAACAAAAAATTATCACTCTCTTCAAAAAAAAAGTCAGTTAATAGAAAGATTGGTTGAGAGAGAGGCCACTACAGGTTAAAATATAAGAAATATATTTAATTATCACTCCACATAAAAGTAAATATTTTATATAACTGCGGTAAAAAAAATTGCAGTACTTATCTCAACCAGTCTTGACAGATAAACTTTTCTCTACGTGTCTATTTAACACTACGTGCATCTAAAATACCAAAATACCGTTTTAGATTTACAAGTTTTAGTAATATAGTTTATACACTTTAAAGTTTTACCATTTGTAAAATTATTCTTGTTCTACTACACATAAAAAATAAAATTAAGAAAGATTCAACAGATAAAATTTTTTATTTTATAACTTGTGTAAAAATAAAAAAAAAACTAACTGAATCCGGTGTCTGTAGCTAACTTTAAGCAATAGTTTTTGCTTATAATGAAAAATAAATAATTGGAACAAAACAAAATAATCAAACGTAATAATATGGAGCTTCTTAATAAATATATCACGGTATCATCTAAACATCTAAGAATTACAACATTAAAAAAAGTTGTGTAGAGCAATAACAATAAAGGATAATAAACAGGAAAGCAAAGTAAAAAGTAAAAAACTAAAAAAATATAGAATTGTAGTGATGCTGGATAATATTAATAAATTTGAGTTATATTTAAACTGAGAAGTTTTGTGATGAGAGAACTGGATGGTGGTCTATGTCTAATGACATCTGATTAATATAATATTAGAACATAGATTCTCAAACATTTTCGCCCACCACTCACATTGAGAATCAAAACTTTTCTAGCATCCCCAAAATGTTTACACTCAATATCTATTAAAAATAATAAATGCAATTGCTGTTTTTAAGATGCACTCTTAAAAAAAGCAACTGCAATTTTTTTTTTAAATGTGGCATATCCTATTTTTGAGTTGAAACTTACATTTTTTTCTGGAAATTCAGAAAAATATTATTTTGTTAATCGGCCATCATCTTTCTAGACTGCCTGAACGCCTCCAATTTTCTGTAGGCCTTCTACTGCCTCCCCACCCAAGGCCTCAAGAACCCACAAGGGAGTGTTATCACCAACTTTGAGAACGAATGTATTGGAACAAAGTATATAGAACAAAAATTACACAGAAAATAAAGAGTAATGGTACAAAAAAATAACTGAGGATGTAACAAATATTTTGTGATTAAAAGTTCAGTATAGAAAGAAATAAAAAAGTAACTAAAATGAAATATTATAATAAAGGCTTCAATGTAACATAAAATATTCTTTATTCACCCAAAAACTACATGATAATGGTATGATTTATTAAATAGTATGACTTACACTATAGTGATATGGACCATCGGCCAGTTTTCTCATCACAATAGCTTTATATAGTAAATCATACCATAATCATGTGGTGTAGTATTCAATATAAATCATAATTTGACACGAGCTCTAAAAATGAGTCAGATTAATGGAACCAAGAATATAAAACCATTCAACAAAATGTAGTCTGCTAACATATCATATGGTTTGGAAGCAGTTACCGCTATAATTTCTATATGATAATTGACACCATTAAAATTATTAATAGCATAATAAAATTAAATGTAAGAAAATAAAAAAGCTGAATAACTGACCAAGAGAATGAAATCTGTTAAAATATCCCATGTAATAATAAACAATACAATAATACCAAACAAAACCCCAATAAATACGAGCCATGTGCAAGTTGATAATAGATGACAGTCACAGAGAAGAAAAAAGAAGATTACCATAAACAAATTACTGAGCATAGATCTTATAGTGACTGGTAAAAGATTATCTAAAGTATCTACATCTCTGCTGAAACGGTTGAGAAAACGTCCAATTGGTGTCATATCGAATACAGAAAGAGGTGCATGGAGTGTACTCGTTAACATATAGTTATGCATTGTTGATGCAGCAGTTAATGTTCCATACGCCAAAATAACAACACTTGCCAATAATGTAAGAGCTATTAGAATAACAATTTGAAACAATTAAAAAAAAAAAAAAAAAAAAAAAAAAAAAAAAAATTAGAAAATCAAAAACATTTAAAAAATTAAGATATTTAAATTATTGTCATAAGTAAAATACAATACAAACATAGAGGTGAAACTACAAGTAAACTTGTGATTATCATTCCTGGCACACCATATACCTGTTTCTATAAAAAGTAAAGCTTTTTAATTATAAAAAATACACACAAAAATAAATTTGAAACCAAATACCAAAAACCAAATATGTAAAATAAAACTGAATTGCAAGGTATAGCAATTACTTGTACAAAAATGTATATATATTTGTATAAAAATATATATATTTTTAAAAAATTAAATACCCATTAAATTTTATTGATAATTAATAAATAAACTATCACATAAAGTAACAAAAAAAAAATTAATTAACTGAATAAGTACCTTTTTATCCTTGAATTATCTTTACTCATGATTATTTTTTATCTTTCCATAATTATGTGCTACGCTGTAGAAGATAGGACAACAACGGACATTATAGTTCAAAGCAAAAAGTCAGTGAAGCTGACTGTAGAAAGTGTAGAGGGTAAAACCAGTAAAGGAAAATAAATATTAAAATAAATTTAAAATATAAAAATATGGATCTAATAATCAGAATGTAAGAAGTATCTGAGGCTAAGAGATTGGCATAGAATAGAAAGAATTGAAAAGTATATGAAACTAAATAACTAATAACACAAAAATAATTCTAAATCTATAATAAAAATAAATAGATTATAATATTAAAAAACTAAATAAAACCAAAAAAAATTAAGGAATTGAAAATTATCAATTAAAAAAATTAATTCACTCCATTACTATATTTGGCAATTCATCAGTATATTTATATTAATAAATATGTATTATAGCAATTATTATAAACAAAAAACAAATAAAGAGGTATGAACACTTCACAAAATATCTCTTTTAAGAAATATTTCTATTGTGCTATATAAATAAATAGATATAAACACATATGCATGCACAAAAACTACTACGTTGAAGTGTAAAATACCAATCAGACTGGTTTTGTCAATATATATATTCATACATGAACACTTATATTTTAATTATGCACGCAAAATATATATATTGCAAACATTACTTTCGTGGGATCCTGCATCCTGAATTATGATTGAAATAATTCTGTTACTGAATAATAAAAACTTTTTAAATGAAAATACTAAAATAATGAAAATTGCGTGCTGCTATCTGTTGCAATTTTTATAAGACCATCTCCCTCAAACATATCTGATGGTTTATCAGATTGAAATTTTGTTACTATTTACATACATAATATTTTTCTAATACATTTAATTTTATGTCATCTTTATTTAAGTTTTAATACTTCTAAATTTGTATTAATATCAGAAACTGAATGTTTATTGTTTATTAGATGATTATTATATTTACATAAAAAAAAAAACAACTATCAAAATACAGAAACAAAATAAATACCTTATAAACAATATATAATATGATACAAAAGAGTGAAAAATATGTATAAATATCACTGAAAACATGACTAAAATTCACAATAAAGAAATATTTAAACTAGCATAAAAACCTTAATAACCATTATAATAAAATATTTTTAAAAAATAAACAATCTGTGTGGAATTTATAAAATAACAATTTACTAATTGTGATGATATTCATATAGGAATAACAAATTTAGATCCTTTAAAACTAGATTTCTTGAACATTATAGAAATTACAAAAATAATAAATTAGGTCCTATGTCGCAGACTATCTAATAAATAATAAACATTTTATTTCTGATATTAATACAAATTCATAAATAATACAAATTAACAAAAATGGCATAAAATTAAATATATTAGAAAAAGTTTACATAAATAAATACAAACAAAATTTCAATTTGATAAATCATCAGCCAATGTTTTTGGGAGCAGTTCACTAAAAACTGCAACAAATAGCAGCAACACTCATATAATAAATTAATATATAATTTTGATTATTTTAGTATTTTTATTTTTCATTTTTTATTATAAAATAATGGAATTATTTCAATCATAACTGAGGACATAGGTTCCTGCAAAAGTACTTTCATGAAAAATTAAGGTATGATGTCAGGAATAATTAATAGAATTTAATATATATATATATATATATTTAAATAAACCACCTAATATAGAGTATTGAGATATATATAAGACTATGTTCCTATATGTATCCGCTATAGACTAAAGAACTACTAGACCGATTTAAGCGTAGATTTTTAAAAAATGGTCAGAGTTGTCCAAAGAAGGTTTATAGCTACTGAAATCCTCGATCTTACCAGTAGAAAGAAAGTTAGGGGTATTTTGAACTAATTACTGTGTTTAGAGAGTAGTATGAATTAAATCCGATAGGTAGTGGTTTTTATTTATATTCTGACTTTTATAAAGTGAAAGGTTAAATTCTGTGAAGTTTCATATTGTTTTGTACGTTTCTTAATGTTCAGTATTAATTGTGATGATTTTGCAGTCATTTCAAACTTTCAATTGATCATTTAATTATGCTGTTACCATGTTATGCCAGTTCATGGTTATTCTTTATTTGGAAATAATTTGTTAATGAAAAGTATTAATAGCATACCTTATGTTACATAAATTTATGTATAATACAAAGATTCCGGGAAAAATTATAAAGTATACCTTCGATTTTGGTCACTAATAAAGGAAAATAAATGAGTTATAGGTCTTTGCAAAATTTGTTTTGAATATATATTTTTTTAGTACAAATAGGAACTAAATAATATGTTAATAACATTAATTTCTAAGACAAATATAATTATTAATTATACCACAATTATTATTATGTATTAACTGGTTTATAGATTAATTGCACAATTTGGGGATTAATAATATAATTTTTACTTATTAACGTTGGAATATAATACCTGATGTTAGCTCAACAGAAGACATAAATTTAAAAAAAAAAAACATTTATTACTAACAATAAATTCTAACAACCTATTTAAGAAGCTAAAAAATATTAATTGTAAATAAATGACTTATAAAAAGAAAAGAATGCATCAAATTAGATTTCATACATATTAATGGAAAATCAGTTTTGAAATTGTTTCTAAAAAAAAAAAAAAACAAAAAACTGATAAATAAATCCACAAGTTTGTGGCAGTTCTGTCCATTTGCAATAGCATCATGTGAGAACCAACTCACTGACTGCTTTCATATTTTCAGGATACATTAGTGTTGTCCCAGGGAAGGTTTTAAGCAACAGACTGAGGCCCTAGCACCCATGAGAGTGAAGTTGTAAATTTTTCTTCTTGAATGACAACCTATAACATTTTTTATTTAATTTTTCAACAGAAAAATAATAGACTACGCGCTCTATAACATATCCAATTTTCAGATCTTTATCTTGACCCTTTTTCAAGATACTGGATATTCTAGGAAAGGAGAACCAAAAGGGATACATTTGTCTACAGTAGGAGTTTATCAGAGTTTTTATATTAAGAACCTGGGAAACTATAGAGGAAAGAGTTTTACAGGTTTTATTTATCAGAATTATTCTTTCAATTATGAGAATAACAAACAAAATCGGGGTTCTGGGGAGTCCCCTGGCCAGATGTTAATGACCAGCTAGTAAATAAATAAATCTATGAGTAAGTCTAACAATTTCACATGAAAGGAAGAATATTCAGAAACTCAAGATGTCATAAAATCCACATTAAATCAATAATAATTTCCTTATCTATTAAACAAAAAAAAGTGGTTTATATGCTTACTGAAAAGTTGCTGACAAGTTGTTAACAATAAAAACAGCTGAAGTATATACATGTACATTTACATACAATGTCATAGTTCAGTACCTATCATTTCTAGATTAGTGTATTCTCTACATTCACCAAGTTTTTTTTATATTTAAAAAAAAAAATTCAAGATGGATAATAAGGAAATGAACAGTTTGTTAATTACATTCTGGGAAAATTGAATTACTCGCAGCAAAAAAAAGAATACAGCAACAGCAGGAATTTTTTTTAATATAGTTACCGAGTCCTTATTGCAATTATGATTGAATTATTGACTGCAATTATTTGCTATAAAACCTCTTTATTTTTTATCAAATTTTTTTTTTCTATTCTTGTCTGTCCTCAGAATTAGTTATCAAATTATGAAAGATGAATTCTAATTTAAATCATGTGATAAATGCTTTCTAATCAATTATTTAAACTGGAATTTTAATTAATTCTTTCTTTAACTTCTAATCAAGACATTAACAGTATTTTCCAAGACTATGCTATAAAACGGGAAAATGGTGACTATCTGAATAATATTAATTTTTAAATGAAAAAATCTATTATCAGTATTTTTTTTTTATTAATATAATAGATTGATGATACATAGTAATGCAATAAAAAATTTATTTCACTGTTTGCTACAGATAATTATATTGTGAATAAATTATTTTTGTCCATAAGGTGCCACAACTAAATTTTTGTACACAACCTAAAATGAGACACCTATTTTCAAAGTTGGCATAGCCATCTACAAGATTTATTAGCATTCTATGCTAAGTTAATAGGAAAAGAAAATAATTAAAGGTTTACTTCTTCATTAGGCAGATAAGCTGTTGGACTTATGCATGTCAAGCCTGCTTAAATGCAGTTTTCTTTCAGGAATGCGTCTGACAACTTCAGTCTTTCACTAAAAATAAGACTTTATATTACAAACATCATCATCTCTTTCAAGAAGGAGATTATCTTCTTGCAATTCAGTTGTTTACATTTATTACAGCTTTAAATATAGGTAGAAATAGTAAAAAACAACGTAGTAGATTAATTTATTCCTTATTTTAGAGATATAATGAATGGTAGTGTAAAACACTACCCATACTAAGTAGAGAAAAAAAATTATTAATAACAAATTTAAAAAAATAAAATGGCAATAGTTAAAGCCATATAAAAAATAATGATCAGAATCATAAAAAAAATGTAATTAACTTTTAAATAATACACTGGAACTTTAACATTTGGACAAATTATAAGAAAATAAAAACACCATTTATAAGCGTACACAAGTAGGAAAACAACGAGCTTCAGGGAAGTTCACATTAACAAACACTGTTGCACTTCATCAGCAGAATAACAACATACAAAACTCAGTAAAAAATATATTTTACTGTTATAACGAGTAAAGAAAAGCATTTTCATCAGCAATTTCACTTTTGAACATTCGACTTACATGCATGCAAGCATGTGTGTGTACACACTCACACACACATATAATCTTTATTTGTAATGCCAAAATGATATTTAGTGTATTCTGGTCATTAACTAATGTATAATTTACCTTGTCCAACTCCTAGTCCAGCGTAAACACCCAAATATAAATCTCTTTTACTAGTATCAATGTCTGAAGCATTATTGAGGGAAGTATCACTTGACCATGCTGATAACCATAAGTTGGAACCAATTGAAAAACCTTGGAAGATGACATTTAGTATGATAGTAGCAACTGAAAGGAATATTCCAATTGAATTTAGATAATGTTTGTAGACTGACCACTTGACACTGCCTGTTTCAGCTTTTTCCGTCTCAATCAGTTTATCAGCATCCAATTTAATGATACTGGTCTCCACTGACTTCTGCCTATTGGAATATTAAATGAGTTTTAATAAAAGTAACAATAATTCAAATTTTAAAAATAAAATATTTAATGGAATAAATATAAAATTAATTTTAATGAGAAAAGGAATCACTATTTTAAGTAAGTATATTTTAAATAAGTATTATTGTCACACTTATAAGGTACTATTTTATTATGAAAATGCATTTTTCTTTTAAGACTGATGCAACAACTAAAGGAAGCAGATACATCAAAACTCCTTAATTACTGTAACTGGCTTCTCAATAAAATTGTTTAAAGTGAATTAACAATAACTAATTGTTAATAATGATGCTGTATTTATAATTAATAAAGCTTACCTTCATTTTTTAAGGAAAGTCAATTTACATAACACAAGATTTTGGTCCACATATAACCCAATTGTTGAGAAACCACTTCACAATGAGAAAAACAGTGTACGGTGTGTTGTATTCTGTAATAATATTGTACGAACAATATTTTTTCATACAACTGTCAATTCAGAAATACAGTGCTGTGCAAATTAGTTGG